>PVLD010018765.1:0-38147 GCA_004027595.1 Dinomys branickii
AGTGCAAATTCCCTACTATCTTATCTATAATTTGGTATTTCCTTTAATGTTTTTGTGTTAACTAATGTGAAGATAACTATGTAATACAACATCCAGTTCTAATTCCCTACTATATTCTGTATAACTTTGTATTTTCTGTATTGTTTATAGCTTTTCTGGTTCATATGTCTCCATTCTTTTGTCTTTAAAATAAAATTTAGAAAACTGAAAAAAAAATAAATAAAATAAAATTAATATCATCCTAAGCGAGAAGGCCTTTGGTCCACTGGGGGCAGCAGAGAGCAGTTAGACCCAGAGAGGACAGCGAAAAAGCATCCACATAACTGGGGTGGTCAGTTCTCAGCACTGCTCATGGGAGGTAGGAGACTGGAGCAAAGGTATCCAGATGAGCGATGAGAGAGAGAGGGAAAGAGTGCAAGGAAGGAAGGACGGACTGGGCCAGTATTGGAGCATGAAAAAACGAAACGAAACTGATTTTTGGCAATGCTAAAAGCAAACCAGACCTGATAGAACAAAAGCCAAAGCAGATTTGCTAAGAAGTAGGAACATCAGATCAGTAGGAGTACGAGATAAAACCAGGGGAAAGGACACTGGCAAGTCTAGATGGTTAAGTTCCTAAGGAACATTCCACTCCCACTTCTGTGAGTCACGTGTGTTCATGTGGCCAGGCACTGTGTCATGGTCTTATGCTGTTTGAGATCGTTTTTGGGAACATGTCGCCCATGCGCTCTGGCCGATTGGCTGACCTGATTTCCCTACTGTTCACTTCTGTTTCTGCTTCTTTGTATCCCTCACTCGAGGGCTCTTCCTACACTTCCAAACTTGTGGACTGGAGGGATGAGAATCATGGGTTCATGCAGGCCATGTGCAGCTTTTCTCTCTCCTCTTCTGTATCACTGCTTTGGAAAGGGCTATTGTTTTGTTCTATCACGTATTCCTCCCTTCCTTCATGCACGCAGCATGCCTGCCTTGTGCTGGACACAGTTGTCAAAGTAAAAGACAATATAAAAACCTTGTAAGTTTCAGAGACTATCTGGAGGCTACAGGTCCACAGCAGTTAAGTATGGTGAAGAGTATCAGGTGATAGACTACAGCGTGCAGAGTGCAGTGAGAGCCCCGCGAGGGACAGCAGGTTCTACTGGGAGTCCAGTGGGAGACTCCATAGAGGAGGTCACTTGTACACTGACCCTGACTCATGGGGCGAGCAGCATTCAATGTGGGGAGGCCACTGTGAAAAGAAGCAGCACTGCAAGCAGAGGTGCCTGCATGTTAGAGCTTGTGCATTGGGCAATTACAAACAGCACAGTCTGGTTGGTGTTTAAGTTGCCAAGGGCGGAGAGAGAAGAGGAAGATGGGAAATCTAAGGGATCATGGTAGGAAGACACATGCCAAAGTTGGCTTCAAACTAGAGTAGGCGTCTTTCCTTTGAGATAAGATGTTGGCATAAGAAACTTGGTGGGCAGAGGGAGCAAATTGAGGAGGTTAATCCCTGCTAAAATCAGTTCTGTCTAGTTTGCTAGAGGAGGCGCCTGATGCGAGTCTGTGATACATACGTGTCTGAGTAGGTGTCCTGTTGCTATGTGATGCTGAGGTGCCTGGACTAAGTGCCATGGATTCATAACATCATTTTTCTCTCTACTGAGCCATGTTTCCTCACCTTTTTTCTGTAAGTCTGATGACTTCGGGTCTCCAAACCCTTGTTGGCGTCTTGAAGTGTGATATAAAAGGAAAAGGAGAGAAGTTCAGGCCTTCTACCCAAAGCACAAGAGAGATGGAAGAGGTCACGAAAAGGCATGAGCCGAAAAGCCCGGCTAGCAGCTCCCTTTTACGTGACAGGAAGCTCAGCAGAGTCGCAGAGCATCTCAGAGCCAGAAACCAGATGGCAAAGGGCAGCAGATGGTGCAAATGACCCGCACACTCCTGGGCTAGGAGAGGGGCACTGCTTGGGAAACTCCAGGCTAGGAACGCAAGGACACAGATGGCTTTGCTGCCACCGAGGAACAAGTGGGTGCTCTGCTGGGCTGACCCATGAGACGAGAAGTCCGTGGCCCCATGAGTGCCCTGCAGTATCTGAGGGTGTTGCACACATCACTGTTACAAAGAAAACAATCATAATATCAGCCAGCGCTGAGCCACACTCATGGAGCCCACAGGATAGTGGAAACATTCCTTTCCCAGCGGGTTCACTTCCAGCCGCACAGACCCGCCCAGGTGGGTGTCTGGGCTGTGTGTCCTTTCTGCTCTGCTCTCTTCACTCTCCGTACAAGCTCCTGCCCCCACCCGTGCTCCACCTGGGTGCTGTTTCCACCTGTGAAGCTCCGTAAGGTGGAGCTTTCTAAGATTGTCATTGATGGTGGGTCCTCCAGTTCCCCCGGCCCTGAGTTGAGGTCTTTCAGATGACTTCGACAAGGTCAGAGTTTCATAGGAAAATGTCTTTGCCTTTTATGAGGAAAGAGTCCCATGGGGAAAAAGGAGTGTGTGGACAGGAGAGAGGAATCCAAAAAGCCTGTAGGGCCACACCATTTCTGGACAGAGCTTAGGAAGGTAGGTCTCTAGCTTAACCATCCACTCGAGCTCTTTCACCCACAGGCAAGGACAGCAAGAGCTTGTGCGTTCTCAGCAAGGGTGAGATGGAGTTTGGGAGCTTTGGGTGCAAAAGACCTAATCACGTGGCCTGGATTACAAGTAACTGAGAGTTGCCGGACCAAAAGTGTGAAGCAAAGGCTGGGGAAAGATGAGGTTGGAGAGGTGGGAGAGGGCGGTCCTGGGAGGACTTTGCCATTTGTAAGTCACCCTCTCAGTAAGTCCTTGGTACTATGAAGGACTTTAAAAGGAGTGAGTGGCTTGGTCTTTTTTCAATTTCTAAGTAGCTCTACAGCTGAATAAAGACAGAATTGAAAACTAACCTGGAATCAGAAACAGTAAAGCAAAGGCTCGTTTTTCCTCAATGAAATGTGTAGATACAGTATTTGTGCAATTAAAAACAACTAACAAGAAAGCCAGGTGTGGTGGCACACACTGCAATCCTAGTTACTAGGGAGGCGGAGGCAGGAGGATGGCTGCATGTTCAAGGCCGGTCTGTGTAATTTAGTAAGACCCTGTGTCTTACTTTTCTCTCGTTGCTGAGACAAAATACCTGACACCCAGAATTAAGGAAGGAAGGGTTTATTTAGCTCACAGTTTGTGGAGGTTTCAGTCCATACTCAGCCGGCTCCAACGCACAGTGGCACAAGGCAGGGGGCAACAGTGCATGGAGGCAGAAGACAGCAAAACCAACAAAGGGAAAAAGGGAGGAGTGGCGGAGAGCAAGGCTCTTTCCCCGCAATATTGTTTGGAGGTTTCAGGCAGGGTGGCTTGGCAGCGCCCATCTCAGAGGAGTACAGTTCATGAGGTCCATGAGGTAGCAAAAACACTGAGGATAAAAGCAGACAAGGCTCTTTTTGTCCCTTATATTGTACACAGGTTGCCTGCCGTAGGGTGGGTGTAGCACTCACACTTTAACCCAACCCAAAATTATGCCACACTACTCAGCGGACTCACTTGCTAACCACACACCCTTAATCCCAGCGTCCTACTCTCTAGATTCTGCCGCCTCTGAAAAGGGCCCCCCATGACTGCATGAGGCTTTGGGGGAACAGCCTGACCCAAGCCTTGACATCAGGGTGCCACATCCGGTATCTGCTGTTAGGTTTCGTGTGATAAAGCCCCTTGGGAAAAGTCTTTACCCTAGTGAATTCAACTTTGGGCACAACAGGACAGGCAAATCCTGTGTCCTTCAGTGGAGCTGAGGAGAGGGATTTGGACTGCCCATAATTTCTCCAGGCTCTGGATCAGTTTCTACTCACAGCTGAGAGATGAATGGTGTTTCTTGCCTTGTTCTTTCTGTGTCAGAGGGGCCCCCTACTACGGACAAACAGCCTTCCGCTCCCTTCTCTGATGCCTTGTGCGCGCAGCTCGGAGCTGCTTTCCAGAGGGCTGGGTGGGAGCAAGTAACCCAGGATTCCCCCACCTCAAGAGCCTTAACTTGACATCAGCAGACTTTCTCAGTTATGTTTGGTAACATAGGTTTCAGGGATTAGGATGTTGATATCTTAGAGGAGGAAATACAGTGAATTTAGATTTTGGTGGTGAGATGGCCAGCTGTCTTAAAAGCAGTCAGGAAGACACTGTAAACAGTAGTCTGTAATTCTATATTTTGAGCTTATTTCTTATCGTATGCATCGAGGTGATAATTGAGGGCATGAGAAAGCACAAGTTTAGGCAAACAAGACCTGGGCTCATCACGAAATATATAATGCTGGGTTGAACTTGCGTCAGGTGGCCGGAAGGCAGCAAGGGCCACGTTACGTAAGCATATTGGTCAACCAAATAATGATACATCTGTCTACAGTCTGCTAATTAATTATCTATCTGTCTGTCTGTCTGTCTGTCTGCCTATCATCCACTAAGGAACCACACTATATTAGTGTAGGTGTAGAGCTACTTTGTTAAGCATAGCTTAGTGCTTTGCTACATAGTAGATGTTGATGAAGTACTTGTTGGATCATCATAATTCTTTACTCAAAGTGACCTCTCATAGTGAGATTCTTGTATTTTTTGGCTTACTGTCTCTTCTTGTCCAGCAGTAATCTGCACTCAGAATTTGGCATGCCACCAGACATGGTGGTGCACACCCATAATCCCAGCACTCGGGAGGCTGAGGCAGGAGGATTGTTGCAAATTCTAGACCAGCCTGGGCTACAAAGTGAGCTCAAGGCCAGCCTGAACTGCATAGAGACCCTGTCTTTAAAAGACCCCCAAAAAAAGATGTTGGCTATGCTTCTGAGTACAGAGACAACAGCTCTAGCCAGGGCTGGTAGAGAAGTGGCATATATTCTTAAGGGTCTGTTACAAGGAAGCCATATTACATTGAGTACCTTAAGAATTACACTTTTTCAGAAGCGCATAATATACACTGACTTTGGCCTGCTAAGTAAGAAAAATATGAAGAAGAATAGTGCTTCCATTGTGCTAGTGAGAATGACTTCATGTTCTCAGAGGACATGTAAAATATGGACTTGGTGCCTAGAATTGTTCCAAATTCTGTTTGTCGTGGGTAATTCTGTAACCCTGTCTTATTCTATAGCCCTGAGAAGGGACATTTCATTTGTAACACGATAAAACTTAAACATCTTTCATCTGCTTTTAACCATCATTATTACATACTTTTTTGTGCTAAGATTATGCTTTACAGAAATTATTTCATTTGACGATCTGTCTTAATCACTTCTTTGTTGCGGGGACAGCACACCCGACATCCACAAGTGGAAGAAGGAAGGCTTATTGCGCTCACAGCTGGAGAGGTCTCGGGGCACAGTCAGCTGCTCCAAGGCAGGATGGCATAGCAGAGGTGCATCGCAGAAGACAAAAGGCCCACGAGAGGGAAGGTATAAGGAAGTGAACCTGCCTTCTTTCCCTTTTTTTCCATTCAGGTTAAAAGCCTTTTGGCTGGTGCCACCTGCACCCAGGGTGAAGCTTCCCTCTTCAGTAAGTCCATTACTCACACTTAGAACTATGTTAAACCACCCAGTGGACTAATCCAATATCACATGCCCATGATCAATCACCTCCCCAAAGCTCCACTTATGAGTGCAGTGTCTTAGGGGACACTCAGATATAAGCCACAAAACCATCTGTCTATGGAATCTGGACATTTATTCATTCAATAATACAGAGTAGGTAAAGTTTTTTTTTTTTTTTAGCAAAAAAATTATAGTGGTGCCTTGGTTCACTAACACTTTTGTTTGCAGACATTTTGGTTCACAAAAGGGTTTAGCAGCCAGGCATGTAGTGCTCGCCTGTAATCCCAGCACTAAGCAGGCTGAGGCAGGAGGATCGGTTGCAAGTTCAAGACTAGCCTGGGCTACAAAGTGAGCTCAGGACCAGCTTGAGCTGCATAGTGAGACCCTGTCTCAAAAAGACAAACAAACAAACAACACCAAAAAAGCATTTGGCAAAACTTTTGTTTGCAAATGCTACATCAGGTCACCAACATGACCCTGGCCATCTTTCTTGTACAGATGCAAATGGGCCATCTTTCTGAAAATCGTGGAACAAGTTTGTCAACCAAGGTACCACTGTATATGATGTGTTACACTTTAGAAAAATTAGGGCTGGAGATATAGCTCAGTGGCACAGCACCTTCCTAGTAAGCATGAGGTCCTGAGTTTGATTCCCGGTACCAAAAAAAGAAGATTAACATAGTATGAGGGATGATTAGGTTGAAGAGAAACTGGAGACCCTTCGTGGTAATGACTACAGTCTAGTTGGGAAGCAGTGAAGGTATAACCAGAATGATGGCAGTAGTAGTGGATTGATAGCTGGTGGCCAACTTATAACCCCAGCTGAACTGAGTCAGCATGGTGCTGGTGTGGGAAGTACACCTGGGTACTGCTGCCAGTAGCATAAGAGGCCGAGCTGGAGAAGGAGAAGTTATGGCTCTTGGGAGCAGAGAAAGGCTGTTGGAGCTGAGCTGTTGGTTCTGTTGGGGGAACTCGTCATGCTGGCTTTCCTGATGAACTTGGGTGCTTTCATCCTCCAAGGAGCTTGGGACCTCGTTGGCACTGAGAATGGCTTTGTTTCACCTTGGGGGAGTTCTGGTCCTTACTTTGATCATCGCTTTCTGGCTCCGGAGGGGAAGATGGTGCGCTGCTAGTCTCCCCAGGAGAAGCTTGCTGCGTTGGCTTCCCTGATGGAAACTTGGCCATCTTGATCATCGGAGGAGCTCGGGACCTCACTGTTGCTGAGGATGGCTATGGTACTTTTTGGGGAGCTCTGGTTCTTCTGAGCATCACTTCCTGGCTCCACTGCAGATGCCTCAGGCTGCTAGCACAGATCCTTCATCCTGCTGGCACAGACTTTCTAGATTCCGTCACTGACTTTTGGGCCTTTCCAGCAGATCCATGAAACAGGCCTGCATGAGATATTGTTTAATGGCTCTGGGCCTCCAGCTGGACTTGTGGGAGGCACTGTTATGAGCTCTAGGTCTTAAGATGGATTCATGCAGGACATTATTGCAGGATCCAGGCCTCAGCTGGATTCCTTGGTCTTAGTGTGTAGACAGATTTCCTGCACTCTTTTGCATGTTGTTCTTTGGGTGGCTACTATAAATAATCTTATAAAGTATGAGTCCTGTATTATATTGTTCCCCTTGCAAGAATAAGCCCCAAATCAACACAGCAGTGGAAGTGGAGGATGGACTTTGACTGGTTGAGGTGGGCACAATTAAGATTGAGTGGGGAAAAAAAAAAAAAGATTGAGTGGGGGCTGGGGATGTAGCTTAGTGGCACAAGCACTTGCCTGGCAAGTGCAAGGTCCTGAGTTTGATTCCCATACCAAAACAAAAAAAAGATTGAGTGGGAATGAGCTCATTTTAGATGATGCATTTCGGATTTCCTGGTGTGAGGTGAGGTCTAGTTGATTGGTGTCACTCTGCTCAAATGTAGTTATTCGCGAAATGCTGAGTGTAATAGGACAGTGGAAATTACAAGTCTGGTCCGGCAGAAGCATTCTGACTTGGCAGTGGATCTCGGGTGAGTGAACAGCTCTGGCTTAGAATTCAGCCTGTTGCTTCTCTCTTCCTGGTCTGGGGTAGTATCCTAAACACGCACACCCTTAGCATTCCCTGCTCTCTATGGAATGTCCAGATAATGTCTTTCACTAGGAGACAGAGTGCAACTCAACTCGGATTAAGCCAAATGGGTTCTCGAGAGATAAAAATTGTTACACTTGCTACATTTTATTTGCCCTATTTATTCTCTTCTCTCATGAATATAGTGGGATTTTCCAGGGGCTGTGTGAAGCGTTATTCTCTATCGCTCCACAGAGTGCAGAAGCACATAGAGAATCCAGCTGCCTCTGATGACATTTGCAAAAATTTAAAGAACAGTAGTGTTAACTAAAAATTACAAGAGCACGATGTTCATTGTTTTGGACTCAGCTCCTGCACAGACCAGCCTAGAAATAAAAATGGAGCCTGCATGTCCAAGCTCCATCTTGCCACGCTGAACTCAGAGGCACGAAGTTACAATCTGACCTCAGAGGTACGAAGGTTAGAGGTAATGCCAGGTTTCCTGAGCAGGCCAGTTCCCATGGGCGCGGTGCTGAAGTCTCTCTGCCTTCCCCAACACACGAAAAGACAGCTCGGAATGATCTGTGAACCATTCAGTTATTTTCCTATTTTTCTGTCTCCCTTTCTGGGCTTTACAAGGAAAGTAACTTCGAAGTGACCTATCTGCTTTTTCTTTTACTTTACCCCTTTTTGAACACTTCTTTGTCTGTAAAATCCACCTCTTTTGCTTGACACTGGAGCACTTCTTCTATTTTAGGGAATGAAGCATTGCCTGATTCTAAAATCGAGAACAAATCCAAATAAAATCTTGAACTAAATTGTTGGAGTATTTGGTCTGTTGATAACTGATACTCTTCACTCTAAAAAGCAGGGCACAGTGGCCCACACCCGTGATCCCAGAGGATCACTGGGAGTTCAAGACAGCCTGGGCTACATAGTGAGACCTGTCTCAAAAGAAAAAAAAATACTGTTTTAAAATTTATAATTTTAAAAGGTCATTAAGGTACAATAATAGTAAAAAATTATTGTATTCACACATAATGAACCTATCACGCTTTAAACATTAATTTATGAATAACCACCTCTGCTTTAGTTTTTAATAAAAATACCGATAACTTGCACCCAGTACACAGGCATTTCTTTGGAATCCAAGGGGATCTGAACCAGCAGGGTTCAGAGCTGCTGGCTTGGAGGCACACGAATGGGATTGGGTCAGACAGCTACGAGTTCGAGCTCTTGGAGTCCAAGCTCTGGGGAGCCTTTCCATAAGCTCGCTTTCCTTTCTTCAGAGCTGAGAAGCAGCTAATGAGAAAGGAGCAGAGTAGAAATGAACTTCTGGGACCGAGTGATAAGAGCAGTCACAGCTGAACCCGGAGGAAGTGCCGGCCTGGACAGCCAGCTTTGCGGAGAACTGGGGCCAGTCAGCCTCTCCCATGACTTTGACTCTTCGGAAGCAACAATATGATAAACTATCCTGAGAATTGCTTGTTTAACAGACTCTGTTATATTTTTGACATGCAAAGTGAGAAGGGCTACTCTCAGAATGGTCTGGGTGCCGCTGCAGGCGGCCGTCTCACTCTTGGAGGCTCTGGATGAAGACTGAAGGATGTCTGATTTCCTTCCCAACTGTCCGTGTCCAAAGCAGCTGCAGAACAGAAAGCCAGCTCTGCGTTAGCTTTACTCAGCTCTTACCGAGAGGCACTTTTGTTCATTGGTAGAGGTTCTTAAGGAGAAAAATTTAAGTGATGGTGAATGTTCCTTCTCCTTTTTTTTCCTCTCCTTACAAAATGGATTTGGAACACTTACTAGTGTTAGAGATCAGGGTGTGCGTCATACTGTTTCCAGTCTGCAGGTTAGTCACAGGCTGAAGGTGGAGCACTTAATATTTTTAGACACATTGCCTCCTAACCCTGAAATTTTCCTTTTGCAGAAGAGTGCTGTAAAACATAAAGATTAAAGGTTTCAAATGGAACAAAACCTCGGGTTTTGTTTTGATTACACCTGTAATCCCAGCACTAGGCAGGCAGGCTGGTCAGAACAATTGCCATGAGTTCAAGGCCGGCTTGGACTACATAGTGAGTCCAAGGCCAGTTCAAGGCCTGAACTACAAAGCCAGATCCTGTCTCAAAAAGTTATACATTTCAGGGTTTATTTAAAAAAAAAGAAAAGAAAAAAGAGCTCTTTTACATTATATCAGTGGGGCCGGGAATATAGCTCAGTGCAAGGTTCTCAGTTCAATTCCCGGTACCGCAAAGAAAGAAAACCCTACATACATTATATCATTCATGAAATCTGACTCTTGTAAACGTTTATAATTAACTGAATCAGTTTGTAGAGATAGTGTTGCTAGGTGAGATAGTGACTGATGAAAATTTCTAGGGTAAATTTGCACTTCAGGGAAAAAAAACCCTATCTAATCTTTTTATATGTATATGTTCCAGATAATGATGCTACAAAATTCAATTCCAATTTAACGGAGCATTCTAGCAATTTGCTAAATTTTTAAGAAAGGTATGTATTTTCAAGCAGAAAAGACAAATATATAATATTTTCAGTAAAGCGATGAATAGCAAAAAAGTTTTGTTTTGTAACAGTCCAAATTTAATTAATTTTATTTTTTAAAAATTAATTTTAGTTAACTTAGTTAACTTTAGTTACCTTAGACACAGTTAATTTTCAGAAACGGAGTCCCGAAACCAGTAGAACACGCAGTGCTTGAAAATCCAGTTCTGCAGCTCTGCCCGGCAAGGGCTCCCTCTGGGGCGGGGGCACTGGCTCCACCCAGCTGGTGAACCCAGATACAAGCGCGCGCCAAGCCGGAAGTTGGCCACAGGGCCTTCGCCTCTCGAGGTAGGTGACCTCTTCTGTTTTCTCTGGGTCAGGATCAGTGAAGTGTTCAAAAGCCGAAGACCGCGAGGCCGCGGAGGGAGCAGGCGCCGGTGCCGGCCGGGCGGACAGGGCTGCCCGCGCCGGGCTCCGGGGCTCGCCGACGAGTTGGGTGACAGTGTGGCCCGCGACCGGCTGCCTGCGGAGCGGAGCCCCAGAAAAGCTCAGATCAAATTAGAGACTTTTCTGGGACCTTCAAAAGCACGGACCGTATTCATGCACCTAATTACCGTCCCCCCCCCCCCGTACACTTTCATTATGAGCGCTCCTGCTTGTGTCAAACCTAGACGTCCTCACTCACGTGAAGGCCACCCAGAGCCTTACTTGTAAATTTTTTCATGCTAAGGCCAAAGGAGAATTTTCAGTTAGACAAGTGTTATCTGGACTATTTCCCGGTTTAGCTGGGGTTTTCTTTTTGGTCTGAATTAAAAAAAAGATAGGAGTCTGGTATTGTACTCGGGTAGTACTGAGGAAAGATGCTTCAGGTCTGCTGCTTACTGATAACAAGCCGGGATCCTTGAAGGGGCCGCTCAGGCTGTAAGCAGACAACATGCCAGAGTGCGCGCTCCGGCTGGGCCGCAGCGTTTAGTCCTCGCCTCTCCGCTCACCTGCAGTCGGGTCTCATGCGCTTCAGTGAGAAGAGTGTTGTCGCAGGACTGTTCTCTGGTATAGTGGGATGTGCCGGTGTTTGTGAGTAGGTGGCCCTCGCAGTTCCCCAGGAATTTGCCAAAAGACAAAGCACCACCTGGGGCAGAGAAGTTTTTTATTAGCTAATTGAGCTATTATCAAAGCTTATTGAATTACCAAGAGGAGAGCAGTTTCCAAGTTTCCTTTTTTTTTTTTTTTTTCTTTTCTTTCGGGAGGAGGAGGGGAATCAAACTCGTGACCAGGTGGGCGCTGCCCACGGAACTATTTCCCCGCCTGAGTGCAGTTCCCAGGAGCCGGCTAGGGTTATTCATATTCCAAGGAAGGCAGGCGGCTTTAAGGGAAACCTTTCTTTATGGCGGCCACTGCGCTGATGTTCCGTCAATGTCACTCTGTTTAATCCTCAGGGAGGCTCTTGATATTGATGGAGCTATCTCTAACAGGTGAGAAGGCACAGCCAGCGTACATCATCTCTCCAAGGTCACTAAGGTGGTGCCTGCCAGAGTACATGAATTTAGGTCTCAGATTTTCAGGGCCAGCAGCTTGTTCTGCACAGCACGCAGTAGTGGGCAGCCTTTTATTTTATTTCTTGTCTTTTTTTAGGCAGAGTTTCGCTGTCCAGTTCAGGCTGGCCTTGAGCTTGCTTTGTAGCCCAGGCTGGTCTTGATCTTGCAACGATCCTCCTGCCTCCGCCTCCTGAGTTCTGGGATTACAGGTGTCCACCAACATGTACCGCACCTTTTGCTATTGACGTATTTTGGCATACTACACATCATTTGGCAATTTGCTTGTTTTCGTTTCTTAGTGTGGTGCGGGCATGCTTCCACTCAAATACACAGGTTCATGTCTTAGGGTTTTTGTGAAATTAGCACTTGCAAAACACTTGAAAATGAGCCTTGTTCCTAGAAAGCACTGAATCACTACGAGCTGTTCTCCTTGTCCTTGCCTGCTCCAGTTCACTCTTTTTAATGGATACACAGTATTCTGTAGTTTAAATACAGCACAAAAATAAATATAGCACAGTTTGTTTTTGTAACTACTTAAGTATCTTAACATTTTGCTGTTATAAATAATTCTTGCGTAATTGTGTGGGTTTTTCTGTAGGATACATTTTAAGAAGTGAAATTCCTGTTTGAGGTCAAACACAGCTTACTAGAATACTGTCAGATTTCCTCCAAACACGTTATGACCGTTTATCCTCTTTACTTGTGTGAGAGTCCATTTCTTCATATCCCTACTCACTGGATTTTACCAGTATTGGTCAGGCGTGGTGGTGCATGCCTGTAATTCTAGCACTTGGGAGGCTGAGGCAGGAGGATCATTGTGAGTTTGAGACCAGCCTGGGCTACAAAGTGAGCTCAAGGCCAGCCTGAACTGCATAGCAAGACCCTGTCTCAAAAAGACAAAAAAAAAAAAAAAAAAAATTACTAGTAGTTTGCATTTTGCACAGAGGTTCCAGTGTTTTTTTTTTTTTTTTTTGAGACAGTATCTCACTGTGTAGGTCAGGTTGACCTTGAATTTACTCACTGTCTACCCCAGGCTGGCCTTAAACTCCTGACAATCCTCCTGCCTCGGCCTCCCAAGTGGTGGGATTACAGGCCTGTGCCATGAAGCCTGGCTAAATGTCCCAGTTAGGAGGACAAATTTGAGCAGGAAAAAAGAGAGGTTCTTATTCTAAGTATAGCACATGGTATTTTATCCTTATAGCACTGAGGGGGAAAAATCCATGAAATTTGAGTTGAGCTGAGGAGTCCAGCAGTTTTTCCCTTAACCTAGTAATTCTTGGGAAGCTGTTGAATGTTCTCAGGCTGAGTGTTTTCATTCGCCTGGCTGCCTGTTGAGGGGGCTTGTTGCTTGGACGCGGGGACGAAACGGAAAGTAGCAGAAAGACACGGAGGAGGCACACATGCTGTGGGAGAGAAGTGCAGGAGGCCGTGGGGGACTTGGGACTTGTGTGGAAGTTGGGGTCTGAAAGCATGTTTGGAATCAGATCCTGAGAGTCTTGGTTTTGGACCTGCTGACTCGCACTGCTCTGACAGGCTGTCCTCAGAGCAGCAGTCAGGTGCAAGAGCGGGACTAGGAGAGGTGATGGATTCCGCGTCAAACAAGCTGAGCTCCTTGTCACCGAAACAGAGACGCGCACATTTAGACGTTCGCGCCCAAGCACGGCAGATATGCGCTGCAGGGGACTGCAAGGTCTGTCAGTCGTCAAGGCGGCGGAAGTGCTGGGTGCGGGCTGGGGGAGCAGGTGGCAGAGGCCTGGGGAAGGCTGTCTTCTCGGAGGCGCAGGGGGCCCGTGCTTCGTATTTCTGCAGACACTCTTTCTAACGTCCGACCTCGTTTGTAGTGAAATTATCCCTTGCTGTCCCCAAAGATCTGTTTCCACTTTTTCTTTCTACCACGGGGTCTTGTTCTCATTCAACTCACGCTCCTCCTGAGTCCTTTTCTCCCGCAGGCCTTTCTCACCAGCTGGCCCAAGTGTCTGCGCTGAGGCTGTGGGTAGGGCTAGCGGTTAGCGCCTTGGAAAGTGGCCTGCGTCGTGCTTTCCACGACTCGTTCATTGCGACTTTGGCGAGGGTCTTACTCAGTGCCTTATTTTATATACTGAAGACAATAACGTCTCCACAGTTCCCTGATCATCGTGACAAGCCCATACCAAGTTCCGTTATACAGTGTGATAGTTCCTAAGTCCTTAATCATTGTTGGTACTATTACTGTTTTTCTGTACCTCTCCACTGCTGCTGTACTTCCCTGAAAATAAGACATAACTGGAAAACACACCGGAGCATGATTTTTAAAGATGCTCGTAATATAAACTGCACGCCCAAAATAAATCCCAGTTAAGATCATCAGCCATCCAGCCGGGTGTGGTAGTGCATGCCTGTAATTCCAGCACTCAGGAGGCTGAGGCAGGAGGATCACCAGGCCAGCCCCGGCTACAAAGAGAACTCAAGGCAGCCTGAACTGCATAGCAAGAGTCTGTCTCAAAGAGACAAAAAAAAAAAAATCACCAGCCATTACATTTGGTACATTTGTTGCAGCACACAAGGAACATACTGAATTCTAAAGTAATAACTTTAACATATAATTAAATGTAAATAATGTTATTGACATTAATACTTACATGAAAATATGTAATTAAATATTTGCAAATGTCCCAGTGGGCGCCTTCAGATGAGAGGTAAACGGCTGCCTGTGTAAACAGGTGAGCTTGAAACTTCCTGCCAGGTGAGGAGTCGGAGCACAGCACAGCACGTGGGTAATGTGCACACTTGGTAATGGGGTGGGTATGTTTGTGTCTGATGTGAATCTTCATGATTCAACGTCGAGAAATGCTCATGGAAGGAGCGCTCTACTGCTGGACACGAGAGACGGGGGCCAGCAGGTCTGCAGGCAGTGGGCTCACAAAATTCAGGGTAGAGTTTGGGGTCTGGAGAATTATGACAATAAAATAAGTGAATAAATGTAGTTTTTTTCCTTTTTGAGACAGGGTTTTGCTCTGCAGTTCAGGCTGGCCTTGAACTCACTTTGTAGCCCAAGCTGTCATGTAACTCATGGTGATCCTCCTACCTCAGCCTCCTCAGTGCGGGGATTACAGGCACGTGCCACCACACCTGGCTTAAATGTAGATTTTTGTACATGAAAAAATAAGACATCCCCTGAAAGTAAGCCCTACTGTGTCTTTCGGAGTAAAAATTAGTGTAAGACTGGTCTTATTTGGGGGGATCTATGGTATAATGAAATACTATATTATTTTCCCATTATGTTTTGATGTGCCCTTGGGGTATTTGTCAGTCTTACCTTATCTGAGTTTCAATTTCCATACCAGCAAAAAAAAGAAAAAATCCTTTTGCATGTTTCTTCCAAGGACTAGAGTTCATACGTGTGCTGAGTTCATGCACTGGCTGTGATGAGTGAAATGTACCAGGCACATCACTGACGTGTAGATCAATGGGATTTGCCTTCTTTCCTCTATGAGTTTTATGTTTTTAGAGGAGCCTTTTTAATAGCGCCGAATTTTGATACGCGGACAGGATCATTGTGAGCGCCATGGAGGATGATCCAGGTGAAACCTGCACAGCGCGTAATAAGACCCTTGCTTTTAGTTATTTTCCCAGAATGCAAATGAACTGGAATACAACTGCTTGCTGCTGAGCTGGAACCAGAGAAATTGGGTTGGACGTGGCGCTTCCCGGGGCTTTTCCCAGCGTTCCCTCTCCTTTGTCTCGGTTCCCCTCAAACTCTGACATACTTGCAGGAGGGTTTTCAACCGCCTGACGTCCTTAGGTCTGACAGGTCTCAAGTTGGTATTTGAGTGCCACTTTTTATGGTCTTTGTTTTTTAGAACCTTTTCTGAAAATGTCATAACTCCAATTGTTAATTTTTAAAAAATCACTTTTCTCTGTGCTTCCCGCTGTGAAAATAGAGTCGGAAACATTTTTGTCTCAGCAAGTGGAAGTACTTGACCTATTTTTCAATTTTCCTGTAATTTGCAATCCAGCTATCAAAGTCAATTTAATTCTTCGTGTGGAAGTCTTCTATCAAGGTGAAGTTAAGTTACTAGAAAGAAGGGGAGCAAACTTCAGAAATGATTTTAGAAGCTTTGAACCAATTAAGCACAGATGCAAGAGGTGAGTGAAATCCCAGTTGTCTGACCCTCGTAGTGTAAGAAATTAGCACATAGCAGTGCCGGTGAAAAGGGAATAGGGGTAACAAACGGTATCTATCTTTACACCCATTCTTTCTGGAGCTTTAAAGGAAGTATCTACATTGCAAAGTAGCTGCTGGTGAACTAGGCTCACCATTCTGAGTGAGGACCATTTAGATTTCGGCACTTGTCATGACATGCCCAACCGGACCTGCTGCTGTGGGAAATGTGTTTTCCTGTTGCGCCTGTTTACTCTTTGCAGTCTTCTCTTTCCACGTCTAAAACGACGTAGTTGAGTGAAAAGAACATGGACGTTGAAGTTGGATTTGGGTTCTGAACCTAAAGCGCTGCATGATTTATGATGCATTTGTTAGCCTTAGTTTCTGCATGTCTCCTGAGAAGATCGACTCTGCTTGTTGTAAGGATTACAGCAGGTTGTTTTCTAACCGCCAGACTGTCGCCAATGTTTCCTTTCTTCTTTCAGTGGCTGCCCTTTCCTTCCTCTTCAGGGAAAAACTGTCGTCCGTTTCTTTTTTTTCTGTCTTTTTGAGACAGGGTCTCGCTATGCAGTTCAGGCTGGCCTTGAGCTCACTTTGTAGCCCAGGCTGGTCTCTGACTCCCAACGATCCTCTTGCCTCAGCCTCCCAAGTGCTAGGATTACATGCATGCACCACCACACCCTGCTGTAATCCTTTTCTTTCTCTTTGTCATAAAAACATTATTGCCTTAAATGCGTATTTGGTGCTTAGGGTTAGCTTTCCTGACTTCATGAATCTCTTGATCTTTCTGTAGTTCTCCCTGAAACTTTCTGGCTTTTTTGTGGTGCTGGGAACTGAGCCCAGAGCTGTTCCATAAATGAGCTACAGCCCCAGTCTTAATATTTTCAGACATTTGAGTTCAGCTCTGTGTTGTACAGGGTGGGCTTGGGTTTGTAATCCTCAGCCTCCTGAACAGGTAGGATTGTCGTCATGCACCACCCACTGTGTTTGGCTGCTTTCCTAAGACTCTTCCCACTTATTTCTGCCACTCGACAGGTGAAGGCCTGTTCCTGCCGCTGTGCCGGTCTCTCTAGGTTTATTATCACAGCGTAGACCCTACCAAGTTTGCCCCAGGTCTTGTATAAAATGTGCTTTGTCCATAGATTAGCTTCTATTTTTTTAAATTTTTGTTTATTTATGTATTTTTTGTGCCAGGAACTGAACTCAGGACCTTACTCTTGCCAGGCAGGTACTGTGCTGCTGAGCTATCTCCCCGGCCCCAACACAAATTAGCTTCTAGTGCACCTTGGAATTTCATTTCCATATTCTAATAGAAGCTGCATTTTAAGTGGTGATTTTGTTCCTAGGGCAAAAGCCTAGAAGCAAAAGCACATTTATGTCATAAATTAATTGCTTTGTACTTGTGTCAACATACAATGATGCCCTTGTAATTCAATTCGGTGAGAAGTGGTTATTTGCTTTGAGCATTGTTTGTAGAGTGTAGCTGTTAAAAATCTTGAGAGGAGCCTTCAAGTTCTTTAAGAATAGCAGTTAAATATACAGTAGCTAGGCATAGTGGTGCATGCCTACAATCCCAGCACTCAGGAGGCTGAGGCAGGAGGATTGTTGCAAGTTCAAGACCAACCTGGGCTATAAAGTGAGCTCAAGGCCAGGCCAAACTACATAGCAAGACCCTGTCTCAAAAAGACACACACACACACACACACACACACACACACGCACACACACACACACACACAAATATACAGTATAACCTTGGTCTGCAGGCATAATTCATTTTGGAAACATGCTTGTAATCCAAAGCATTTGTATATCAAACTGAATTTTCCTTTAAGGAATAATGGAGCTCCGCAGCACAAGTGCCTGCCTGGCAAGATCAAGGTCCTGACTTCGACTCCTTGTACCAAAAAAAAAAAGAAAAAAGAAAAAAAAGAAACCCAATTGGGGCTGGGGATATAGCTCAGTAGCATAGCACCTGCCTTGTAAGCACAGGGTCCTGAGTTGATTCCCAGAACAAAAAAAAGGAATAATGGAAGGTGACTCATTCCACAACCAAAAAATATTCATGTAAAATGACTATGGTACTGTAATGTAATACAAAATAATAAAGAAAATACAAAATATAGAGAAAGATAAACAAATTAACCCACACTTCACCTTTGAAAACTTTCCTGGCTGGTGTGAGGGAGACAAGAGAGAGGAGGGTCATTGTGTAGGAGGCCTCTCACTACACTAATGGAGTTGCTGCTGACTATCGATTGGCACAGTGGCATCTTTTTCTTTCTATACGACTTTAACGAGGGACCTATCCAGTGACACTTTGGCCTCCTTTGAGGATTTCATGGAAATGTGACGCTGCATTGTTATTAAACAGATTCATCACTCACACTGCTATAGTCTTATGCGAGTGGTGATGTTCTACAAAAGTTTGCAGTTTCCCACAGTTTACCCATCTCTCTAATCTCATTTGTTTTTTTTTTTTTTTTTTTTTGGTCTTCTTTTTTGATACAGGGTCTTGCTATTCAGTTCAGGCTGGTCTTGAACTCACTTTGAGCCCAGGCTGGCCTCAAACTAGCAGCAATCCTCCTTCCTCAGCCTCCTGAGTGCCAGGATCACAGGCATGCACAACCATGCCCAGCTCTCCCTAATCTCATTTGAAGTGAGGGATTCCTCTGCTTTTTTCTCCTCTACCTCTGTAGGTGAGGTCTCTTCCATAACTTTTTGCTGTTGGGAGATGATCACCCACAATCCCACAGTGAGAGCAGGAGGGAGAGAAGAACCATTGGTTCATTGGTGATCATGTGACATCTGGCATTGTGTACTACTTGTATTGCATGAGATTGCTCATTTACCAAGTTACAATTTATTAGAAATGTTTGCTTGTCTTGTGGAACACTCGGATAACAAGTTACTTGTGATTCAAGTCTTACTGTCATTAATTAAAGAATGTTTCACACAAGAAGATCATTGTGAGAATGCTAACTTATTGGTATTATTTAAAGTTTTTGTTTAGACTCACAAATAGAAGAGAGAATAAGGCATTTTCCATTGGATATATCCATCTCCTATCTTCAAAAATTTTCCCCACTGCATAGATTGGTCTTTCTTTAGTCTGGAAATTTTACTTTTTATTTATTTTTATTTTTAAAATTTTTAAAAATTTTAAATTTTTAAAGTTTTTTTTATCTTTTTGAGACAGGGTCTCGCTATGCAATTCAGGCTGGCCTTGAGCTCACTTTGTAGCCCAGGCTGGTCTCAAACTCACAATAATCTTCCTGCCTCAGCCTCCCAAGTGCTGGGATTACAGGAGTGTGCCACCATGCCCGGCTGGAAACTTTACTTTTAAAAATTGAAATCCTTGATGTTCTTAATTTAAAACCTGATTCAAGTGTTAAATTTAAAAAGCTATGTACCTGTAAATGGCTATCAGACTGCAGGTTAAGATCCTTTGGTAGGTTGTGAAATAACAATTTAATTGGGATGTAACCTCCTTAAAACAAAGAAACAAACAAAGAAGGCCTAGAAAATGTATGAATTTGTAATGTGATCTTTTGAAATGTTAATTGGGTATAATGTAAAACTATTTTTTGTTTTGGCTGTGATATAAAAATCCTGCTATATATAACAACAAAAATCCTAAAACAACATAACAAAATAAACGTTTTACCAAATTATTTAGACACTTAACAGCGAAGTGTTTTGGTTGTTTTTGCTTTTCTTGTAGTTCATTCTTCAGTTTGCAAGGTCCTATTACCTTGTACCTGTGCTTCCCTGACAGTGCTCAGCACATGCCTGCACTCGCGCCTTGGGTGAGGCAGGGGGACGCCCCTTGGCTGAGCGCCCGCAGTGTGGGAGCTCAGCCTGTGTGTGCCTGTTGACCTTTGAACTCCTTTGATGGTTCACGGGAGCCCCTTGGCTGAGCGCCCGCCCGCAGTGTGGGAGCTCAGCCTGTGTGTGCCTGTTGACCTTTGAACTCCTTTGATGGCTCACGGGAGCCCCTTGGCTGAGCGCCCGCCCGCAGTGTGGGAGCTCAGCCTGTGTGTGCCTGTTGACCTTTGAACTCCTTTGATGGCTCACGGGAACTAGAACTTGAAAGGCTAACGAGAGCTGCAACTTGAGGGCCTAACTGCGCTTGGTGAGTCAGTTGCTAGGTTCATTACCTGACTTCTTTTTTTGCCCTGAGAGTCGGACCCAGATGCTCGCCCATGTTGCACAAGCGCTCTACCACCAAACTGTACCCTCGGCTCTGACATGTTTTTGTTGTTGTTTTGAGGCAGGGTCTCACTATGTCACTCAGGCTGGTCCTAAACTCACTCTGTAGCCCAGGATGGTGTTGAACTTGCAGCAATCCTCCTGCTTCAGCCTCCCCAGTGCTAGGATTATAAGCATGTTCTGCCATGCCCGGCCTTGACATGGTTTTAACATAAATGTTCCCCCTATTTTTTCTTATTCTATATGCTCTTGATGTCATACAATGAAAAGGCAGTTAATGCCCAGCTAATTAAAAAGATTTAACATTTTTACTTAACACATAAGTAAAGTCATGATAACTTTTAGATGACTTTCTTCTGTCTAAACATCTTTCAATCTCATTTTATTTGAATTTCACTTGTTTTTTTTTGTCTTTTTGAGACAGGGTCTCGCTGTGCAGCTCAGGCTGGCCTTGAGGTCACTTTGTAGCTCAGACTGGTCTCGCACTCACGACTATCCTCCTGTCTCATCCTCCCGAGTGCTGGGATTACAGGCGCGCGCCACTACATCTGGCACTGAATTTCTCTTGTTGTACTAAATATATTTTCCTTATTAATATTACTCTGTGGTCTAGGGTCACAGTAACAATTCATTTTCCTGTAAGAACAAAACACTGATATTTACATAACAAAAATGCACTTACGTTGAGGTCTGATCCTTAGGTGAGATATATATGGAACATGGTGTAAGCAATCACTTTTATGAAGTGTCTGTCTTTCAGACAGAAAAGAAAACTATAAAGCCAATGTCTCATTAGCTTTTTGAATATTTCAGTTAGAGAATCAAGGTAATCTCTCAATCTTTTGAACTATGGATCTATCCTTTCCCCGAGCTGGCAAAGTGCAAGCTATGGTTTCTTTAGTTTTATCTTCTCTATAATATACATAATAGAATGAATAGTAACAATTTAAAAAATTATACATGATTGCTAGGAGTTTTTCCTATGCTTGAAATATAAGCTCATAATATAATAGCTAATTATCAACATTCCATAATTTTAGTTTAAATGTTTCCATGAATAACTCCTATGGGCCTCCCTATCCTAACTGTTACTTGTTGAGGTAGATTGGCTAATGAATTTAAAGAATTGTTCTGTAAACCATTCACTAGAAAACCAACACCAGCAGTTGTAAACAAGTACAGCTTTATCTTGAGCAGTCAACATTTGACAAAGGATAAAGAGGTTGACATTGGGCTGAGCTGGTGGTGCATACCTATAATCCCAGCACTTGGGAGGCTGAGGCAGGAGGATCGCTGTGAGTTTGAGGCCAGCCTGAACTGCACAGTGAGACCCTGTCTCAAAAAAAAAAAAAGGAGGTTGCCATTGCTTCCTTTCTGACCTTGTCTGTTGCATTTGCGTAAGGACTGACAGGTACTATCTCAGTCACATCCCCCTCCTGTCCTATGGTTCTTCTTCAGATTATTCTCAATATGCTTTCCCAATTAGCTTTTTGAAAATCAAAACATTTTATAGTTGAAGGTAGCCTTGAATTTCCTGTAAGTTACTTGCTGTGTTTTTCAATGATGAAAATGAGACTTAGAGAAATTAAATGACGTGGTTCATGTTATTCAGCTGTTTGGTGCATAGCAGAGACTAGACATCAAGCCTGGTTTTCACCTTTACCTTACAGGAAGTCAGTGCCAAACACGTGTTTGCTGATCTCAGCTAATGCTTTGCAATATACCATTCTTTAGATGAGTGCCATGTCCCTGCGTTTAGTCTTTATAATAATTTGGCTAAGGTCACATGGTGTAGTTTTTTTTTTTTTGCCGTACTGGGGATCGAACTCAGGACCCTGCGGTTGCTAGGCAAGCGCTTATTCCACTGAGCTATATCCCCAGCCCCCACATGGTGTAGTTAAGCTGTGACCATGACCCTCCTCTGCGGCTCCTGCAGGTGCTAACAGCGGGTTGGGCTCTCAGAGCACGTCTGCCCAGCAAAGGGGCTTGGAAACTAGATTTTAATGGGAAATTCTTCTACTGCCCCGCTTTTAGTAATCATTTTCTTAAATATGTGGTTTATTCTAGTAAGCAACCATTTTCAAAGTTACCTCTTCCTTTGAATCTACAGAGAAACGCTGTACTTCCCTTATGGCATAGTTTTATTTATTTTTTATTTTTTGGTACCAGCAGTCGAACTCATGACCTTGTGCTTGCCAGGCAGGTGCTTGTGCTGCTGAACTACGTCCTAGGCCCTTTTTTAAAGAAGCTCTTAATAGGTTCAGGTTTTTGTTCTTTTTGCTCGTCTTTGAATGCAGCCCCACATTGTAACAAGTTGCATTTTCACCTTCATTTCTGTCAAAGTGCCTTTCATTTTTCTTGACACTTCTATGACACGTGTGCTTTGTGGAAATGTGTTGTTTAATCTTCACGTAGCTTTGGATTTTCCAGATGGGTTTTTGTTATTGGTTTTCCACATTAGTTCCACTGTGGTCTGAGAGAAGACATTGTTGGTGTCTAGTTTTAAAAACTCCTTAAGGTGTGTTTATGGCAGAGAATATGGTCTGTCTTGGTGACAGTTCCATGTGAGCTTGAGCAGAATGTGTATTCTTCAGATTACCGAATGAAGCAGTCTCCAGGTGTTCATTACATTCTGTTGACCGATAGTGCCGTTGAATTCATCTTTGTCCTCACGGATTTTCTGCCTCCTAAATCTATTTCTGAGGGAAGGGTATTGAAGCCTCCTTCAGTGATCGTGGATTGTCTCTTTTTACTCATATTTCTATTAGGTTTGCCTGGTATATGTTATGCTGTGTTGTTAGGTGTAGACTCTTTTAGGGTTCCATGTCGTCTTGGAGCACTGCCCTCATAATTTGTAAAGCTCTGTTTATCCCTGACAGCTTTCCCTGGTTTAAAGTCTGCTCTGCTGGAATTAATAAAGCTACTCCTGCTTTCTTTTGATTAGTGTCAACAGTATTAATAACATGTAGTTAACATCCAAAGTATATAAAGAAAACAGCAATAACAAAAATTGAAGTAAGTCAGGTAAAAAAGGAAGACATGGGGCCAGGGCTATAGCTCAGGGGTGCAGCACCTGCCTGGTAAGCTCACAGTCCTGAGTTCAATTCACGGTACCTCCCCAAAAAGGAGGGGCACATGGTCTAAACAGCCACTTCATAGAGAAGTACAAATAGCTAATAATTATGAAATAATGTTTGAGACTGTCATTAGCTAGCAGGGGGATACAAATCAGAATTACAGTGCTTACCATCTTACTCCAATTAAAACGGCTTTTTTTTTGAGCCAGTGTCTCATTATGCAGTTCAGGCTGGCCTTGAGCTCACTTTGTAGCTTAGGCTGGTCTCAAACTTGTTTGATTCTCCTCCCTCGCCTCCCAAGTGCTGGGATGACACGCATGTGTCAACCAACATTAAAGCAAAAAGTACTGGTAGTGACATGGAGAAAAGAAATACTCATACCCTGTTAGTGGTAATATAAGCAAAATTTAATTTAGCTATTCTACTCCTGGGTATATATTCAACAGAAGTGAAGTCATCATACAAAAGACATACCTCCCTGTCCATGTTTATTGTGACGCTCTGTACAATAGCCGAGACTGTGGTAGCCATACAGGTGCCCCTCCACTGATGATGGGTAAAGGAAGTGTGGTGCTGTATGTAAACAAGACAGAGTATTGTTTGGTGATGGAGGAGAGTGAAATCCTGTCATTTTGGTAAAATTATGGAACTGGAGGACAGCACATTAAATAAAATAAGCCAGACAAGAAAGGCAAGTATTGCATGTTCTTGCACATGTGAACACTTAAAAAATAAAAATTAAAGAGGCCACTTGTAAGTTGCATGGTACCGGGTGTGGTGGCACACGTCTGTAATCCCAGCACTCTGGAGGCTGAGGCAGGAGAATTGTTGTGAGTTCAAGGCCAGCCTGGGCTACAAAGTGAGCTCAAGGCCAGCCTGAGCTGCATAGCGAGACCTTGTCTCAAAAAGACCAAAAAAAAAAAAAAAAAGGGGAGCTAAATGGTGATTACTAGGTACTGGGAGAGGTGCCAGCAGGGGAGGTGAGAGGCGGCGAGGAGGAGGAAGTGTGGTGAACGCACACTGTATGCGTATGTGGGGATATCACAGTGGAGCCGATTAGTGTGTGCAATTAATATGTGCTAATTCAAAGAGTAAGAAAAGAAGAAGGAAGCGGCAAACTGTATCAGTCAGGGTACTTCAGAGTAACAGGACCAGGTAGGATTCATTTTCATTGCTTATATCTATATCTCTATCTACATATAAATGATGTTTCCTGTGGGCATCGGCTCACGTGATTATGGAAGCTGAGAAGCCCCACGATTTGCCGTCTCCATGCTGCAGAAGCATTAACGTTGGAGGAGAAATGCCATCCGAGTTCTAAGGCCTGAGAAAGGAGGGAGGCCATGTGTGACTGACTCTAGGTTGGGTCTGAGGCCTGGGAGCGGGGCTGGAGGTTCGCGGGGCTGTGGCCTGGGGTCCGCGCACCTCACAACCAGTACTGCCCTGTCACATACCGCCAAAATGTCTGTACTGGGTTGTTTATTATTTCCCCGTCATACTAAGGAAAGCTATCTGTTATCTTTCTCGTCAGACTCCGGGCTTGTGTCTTTGTTTTATTAAAAAAATCTTTGAAAGAAGGGTCTTAGTACCTTTCTGAGTTTTTCAGGGGAGGAAGTGCAGACTTAGGTGATTTGTCCAAAGCCTCATGGTTGGTGCTGGAGAGCTGAGATTCAAATCCAGGCTGGGGATCCCACACCACAGTCTTTTCATCACATGCTTTGGTCATATGGGTAACTGAGCGTTGGGAGCAAGCAGCCACCTAGAATTACTGTCCTGTGTTATGAAAGCTGTTACATTTTATTTTAATTAGATCTGAAAATGATACACTTTCAATCTTCTTTTTGAGATGGCAGTTCCAGGATTTGCCCTTGCTGCCTTCGTATTTCTGTTGTATGTTAGTTCGGTGGCCAGTTACCCCAATGGAAAAGTAACAAGGTCATGTCATGGAATGACCCCTGACCACGGTCACCGCCCACAGCGTGACCCGACTCACCGTGTGGCAGTCAGTCAGACAACATTCCGACCCGGAGATCAGATTGAAGGTACTGTGCTGGCAGTAATTACTCCCATGCTGAGTTCTGTGCTTTTACTGTTGACCGCATTTTTATTATTGGATTTGGATTGTTTTATTTTAATCTATTTACTTGTTTTATCTTATTTATCTTTGTATGTACTTGTTTTTGTAAGACACCATAGTCTTATATTATTCACTTTTTGCTTGTTACAGGTGACCATATTACTTGTGTGGTATGTCTACTCCCTATTCAGAACAGAGTTGAGAATATATTTTATCGTTATCTATATATATTTGTTAGTAGTAGCATTAATTTAGAAGATAAAATAAATTTACTTTGTCTTGTTTAAAAGATAATGAACCCTTCACTTTCCAGAAGTAGTGTTTCCCTAATTCTTTTGGCAAAATGTAGGCAAACTGTTAAAAATGATTATTACAAGCAGGGGCAGGGGCACATGCCTATAACCTCAGTGTTTTGGGAAGCCAAGGCAGGAAGCTCCCAAGTTCAAGTCCTACCTGGATAATTTAACAAGTGACTGTCTCAAAATAAACAAACGAAAAGTGGCCTGGAGTTGTAGTTTAGTGGTAGAGCACCCTTGGGTTTGATCTGTAGTACTACGAGAAAGAAAAAAAGTATCTTAATATCAGTTTGCAAACTCTATTTTTCTGTAATTCTAGAAGTACAAAACATTAATAAATATTCTTTAACAAAAAAGGTGTACAGAGAAAGAAGTTTAGAACACCCTGTATGTTCTATGAAATGTATCTCATGGTTTCCCATTGCATAGTAGAATATTAAAGACATCAGGGAATTTGCAGTAAAGGAACAGGTAATACTTTCATCTAGCATTTTCCAAACTAATTTAGCCCCACAGATGCCCACTGGCTGTCACCTGTGTTTTTCCCCTTGGGGTTAGGCATTAACATGTCCTAGAATGAATGTCCCATGGAACACAAGTTAGACATTCTTTCTACTGAACGATTTCTACCCCTTTCTCTCCAAGGGTGGTCTGGCCCACCTCTGCCTGACTCTCTGGGATGTACCTCCCATAAGCAGTTCCTTTGGGGTCATCCTAAATCTATTAACCTGTCTTTTTATCTGTTTCTTAGTGACTTTGTCAGGACGACCTTTTAAAGGCTTTCTCCTCGAAGCTCGTGATGCCGAGCATGTGGACGGCCCTCCTGTTGGCTCCTTCCTGTTGAATGACAGTCAGGTGTCACAGCTTCTGACTTGTGAGGACACACAGGTTTGTCTTTGGCTTGTGAGTAACTCCTATCAGCTTCCTGGGGTATTGTCACTATGGAAGGGGAGACGTGGTGGCTGCTACAGAGACGCTACCCAGGCACAACAGACATTCAACAGAGTCACAGTGGCCACACTTTGCCTTTACTTTACTTGACATTTTTTTTCACATCACCATTCTAGGAAATGTAGGGCATAGGCCTGAAGGGTTTATAGTTTGCAGTATTTTAGATCAGATTAACTCTTATTATATCAATTTTTAAAGGGTTTCAATATTGAAAATAGAGTTCTAGAGTGGGATGGGAGCCTAATTTTTGTTGTTTATTCATTTAATAAACTTATTTTACTGGGAAGGGGGGCAGAGATGCTGACAAACAAGACTTACTCTTTTTCTCTGAAGAACCCACACCCTCACATATCGCTGAGCGCATAGCAAGTGCGACATGAAGGTAGAACACGTGGACCGGGACACAAATAGTGGGAGATCGGTTCGTGTGCGCACAGGGCGTACAGGAAGCGCCACAGAAGGAGCCACGCCCAGGATGGACGGGACTGAGAGCTTCTTGGAGACGACCTCTAGTCTAGGCTTGCAGACTGTGTAGGAGTTTCCTAGGTGAAAGAAATTGCTCAAAAGAAAGGTCTTACACAAATATGTACTTCTTTTTTCTTCTGAGGAATCATCTGCACTGTATTTGTGTCTATTGGTGGAAGGAATGTAAATTCGTAGTGTAAGTGAAGCACTGAGCTGGCTCCAATAGTCTGAACGCGCTCAGTGCTCATGACTGCCTTCCGTGCTTAACTTCCTGGTGTGTCTCACTTACTCAGAGTTAACTGCTGGTATGTTGTCACCCAACCCACACGGACTGATGGAGTCTCTGAGTTCTTGTATTAGATAAAATAGTCCTTATCGGAATGCATGGCCATGCAACCTGTCTTATTCTGCAAAATGATAACAGTTCTAGCGTTACTGAGTGCTGATTGAATGACTGGTAGTTCCTTTCCATTTTATTTCAGGGCTCAGCTGTGAGTCATACAAGTGCATCCAAAAAAGCAGAAATTAAAGTTTACTGGAGGGCTCCAAGCCGTGCTCCAAATCACATAAGATTTCTGTGAGTAGAAGGGTTTGTATCTCTGTTACTGATATAAGTGCAACTATCCTGGCTTGTACCATTTTGTATGCTATTGGACTTTGATCTGTCTAGAAGACTTTCGGCATAGTAATGGCACCAGCTTACTGATGTAAGAGTTTGTTTTGTGTTTTTGTTTGCTTGTTCCACAACAAGACATAACCAGCACCTAGCCCAGCATTTGGTACCTAATAGGTAATTAATAGGCATTTGCTGTGTGAGTGAAATATTACATTACCCCAAAACTCACAAAACCGCAACTGATACTGAAGTTTATATGGTATATGGACTAATGCTTTTTAAAATAGTGGTTCCTTTTAGTATGAAAATATGAATAGGACAGGCATGGTGGTATACACTTGTAATCCTAGCACTCGGGAGGCTGAGACAGGAGGCTCGCTGTGAATTTGAGGCCAGCCTGGGCTACATAATGAGTACCAGGCCAGCCTGATCTGCTGAGCAAGATCCTGTCATGAAGCCTTATAATAATTCCTGAGTGATATTATGGGCTTATATTTCAAGGAAATATTGCTATCCTGACATGTCTCAGTTTTTTGGGAAGAAGTCTACTAACTGGTGCTTGATTGAGCATAGCAGTTGATCTGCAAGGCCCTCCGAGTAGAAAGCAGGTCGGGAGCAAGGGCAGTAACCATAACTTTCCAGTATAACAGTGGCATCTTATGACCTTCACTGTCCTTTAATACCACAGTGCAAACATCCACCTTTTTTTCTTTTAACAGTTTGATTTCATGACGGTTCACAATCAGGGTTTTGTCCAATCTCACTGTGATTCCATTTCAGAGCCACAGTGGTTGAGAAATACAACATCTACTGGGTGAAGATTCCTAGTGAGGTAATTTCACAACCAAACGCGCTTCCTTTTACAACACCTAAAGCTACAACAGCCCCGCTGTCAACGTCACCTCCAGTCTCCCGTCTCGCCAAGCCGGTGAGTCCCTGCACACAGTCTACAGCTTTTTCTGGACATTGTGCTGTGCTTGGTAAAGTGCACATGAAAGAAGCCGCTGCACTCGGTTGTGGTGATGAGCGTTTGTGCTCTTGGTAGGAGCCTGGAGGGCATCTCCATCGCAGCACTGTCCCCTGTAGGTTAGAATAAAGGAAATGCAAGACCCTGCGTGTTCAAGGTGTGGTTGTGATAGTCACATGTAGTCTGTATGAGCAGTGGGTATATTTCCCTTTGGAAATAAATCTGAGGAAGTCCCTCCTTCCCTCTCCCTTTCCTCTTTGCTTGTGGCTAAGTATCAAATCTGGA
Organism: Dinomys branickii; assembly: GCA_004027595.1. NCBI lineage: Eukaryota > Metazoa > Chordata > Mammalia > Rodentia > Dinomyidae > Dinomys > Dinomys branickii. The sequence continues at coordinate 28,734 of PVLD010018765.1, forward strand.
GAGGGGGCTTAAGCTAAACTGAGACAAGATTTGGAGGGGATTCTGGAAGTGGTGATGTAACTCTTAGATCTCACTTCTTAGAGCTTAAAGAGTGGTGGGGAGTTCTGTGTGTTGAACGACAGAAAATCTACAAGCTCCTTAGCTAGAATTCCACGTAGGCCCTTGGACTCAAAAAATTACGATTGAGAAACACCTTGGAAGGCAGAGTGCATATTAGAGACATTGAGGAGAGGTGTTTTACAGAAGAAAATTCTGCGGAGTTAGGCGGCCTGGCTCCGAAGTGGCTAGGACAGTGTCCTGAGACGGTGGGAACAGTTTACATGGTGCAGTTGGGCCAGCACTGCCGTGCCTGCTTCCTGCAGGCCTCCAGAGATATCCCGATTTTCCATCTCACTTTCTTCACTTATGAGAAATAGTGACATTGAGCTGTTAGTATCACTGTGAGGATGAAAATAATGAAAGTGTGTTCTGTGCCTTGCGTACTTGATATTTAGTAAGCAGCTCCTTTAGGAAAAAGACTCCTCTGCAGGCCTTGTGTGTTGCTGTTCTTGTGTCGACAAAGTAAAGCGTTTTTCTCCCGTGTAGTGGTGGTCTTCACTTTCTTTCTCTTCTGCATTTGAATATGTACAGATGGACATTAATTTGCTTGCTTATTATGAATGTTGCATTTTTCTTGATGATGCAATTATAGCTGTTATTTACACTAGCTCTTTCTTTAGTCTTAATGCCTTTTATTTAACAGCTGCTTTAGCCAGGCATGGTGGCGCACACCTGTAATCCCAATATTCGAGAGGCTGAGGCAGGAGGATCATTGTGCGTTCCAGGCCAGCCTGGGCTACAAAGTGAGCTCAAGGCCAGCCTGAACTGCATAATGAGACACTGTCTCAAAAGACAAGGACAAACAAACAAACAACTCCAGCTGCTTTAGAGGAATAAATAGTTTGTCCCTCAGCTTCCTGGCGGGAATCTGTTGACAAAGTTTTTGTCTTTCTATGAAGTCAATAAAAGGCATTAGTGCTTACTGGAGCTTTCACTGTGTCTCTGCCAAGCTTGTAATTCTGGTAATAAGAAGTTTTTTCAAAGTCATAGGACTGTAGTGTTCTTTCAGAGCTGAAAGAGGTGGCAGAGTCTGTTTTGTTGTTTCCCTCTTGGATGTTTGAAGGTAAAGGGACCCTCAGCAATGAGTTCTTTGGAAAATGTGACGGAGTAAAGGGGGCAGCAGAGACCAAAGTTACATTTCCTCATGGGATCAGTCCTGGCCTTCTCATTAAATCTAGTTGCATGAAGTTAATGTGTAGCTTTCTTCTGAAATGTGCTTTTGCAGCCCACCCCAGCAAACTCTGCCTGCTCTGCCGAACTGCAGAGCTGAGATGTTTTTGAGATTCTTCCTCTTACAGGCATAAGAAGACGCTCTGCATTAAATCTTTTTAGATCATTGCCTGTTCCTCCCCTCACTAAATTGTTACTGCTATTTGGAATGGTGATATTTATCAGGGTAACTTTTTTCTTGTGTATCAAATTTGAACCTGAATTTTATTTTTCTGTACCGGGAATGGAACTTAGGACCTTGAGCTTGCCAGGCAGGCATTGTGCCACTGAGCTATCTCCCTGGCCTGAAGCTGTATTTTAAAAGCAGAGTCCAAGGCTTTGTTTTTTTTACCTAAATATAAAAACCTGCTAAGAATTTGTCCACTTTTAAAACTCCCATCTTTGACAGCTAGAGACTACCTATTAGGCAAGACTGTTAATAGGGACATAATCCCTAAGAAGTTTCTCAAACTTTACCAGAAACTCTGCTCTAGATGCGCTCTGGAATGTGCTTCATGTGAAATGCTTGTCTGTTAAAGGGACTTCAGTGCTCTTGTACTACTACAGCCCAACTGGGATAAAATGTTCTAAATTTTAATTAAAATTAATTAAGTTCAAAAGATTACAACCTAACTACTGCTCTGATCCCTTCAAGTTTGGATTGTCTTCTGTCCTTTTCTTTAAACCCTTATGATGAAAAGGTTTTCTCATTAAAGCCCATCACTGAAGGTCATGGCTCTGCTGTGACTGGCAGTGAACTGCTTGCTTAATAATGAAGGCTTTTCTCTCCCTGTCATCTTTCTAGTTCAGTGCCTCAGACTGTGGGAAGAAGAAGTTCTGTGTCAGGAGCCCTCGGAACTGTGACCCAGAGCACGAGCACGCCTGTGTCTTCTTGTCCTTCACCAGAGATGCCCAGTTGGTGCTGGTGGAAATGAGTGGTCCCAGCGAAGGCTATTTGTCCTTCGCACTGTCCCGGGACCGCTGGATGGTTAGTACCTCCTGCTTGCATGTGCAGTAATCAGAGGAGAAGCAGTGCCGTGGGCGCTACTCAATGGTAGATTAGCTGTTTCCTCCAGACTCAGATCATCATACTTCATGGTGGGATGGGCAGAGAAACTAATTTAGAGCAGATTCAGTGTTCAATGACTGTGTTTCATAATTTTGATTTTACTGGTTGGGCAGTTGTGAACCTCTAAGAATAGGCTGCCTTGGGGCAGTTAGGAAGACCATCTTCTGTCCAGCAGGTTTGCCACTATACATCTGCTTTCTGTGGCACAGCAGGAGGCGCAGTTAAATGTGCTCTGCGTAAGACAGTGTGTTGTCTGTGATGCTTTTCAAACCATAGCTGTTTACACGAGTGGGGGAGCTGAAGTGTTTGCTCCTGCCCTTGGCGGCCCCATTGTGGCAGTGGTCAGCACAACCCCCCCATTACACCTGTGTGTGCAGTAAAACACAGTCTCCAGCAGATTCTCCGTCTCCCTGAGCGGTGCCAGATGGATTCAGTGGTTCTGTAGGTGGCAGCCTCGTGTCATGGTGTGGAAGGGCAGTGCTGCATGGAGACCCTGATTGCCCAGGGAGAAGCTAGAAAGGTCTTGTGGCCTGGACACGGCACGTCCTGTGCAAGCAGAGTCGGAGGTGTGTGGTGATGGGGGCAGGGGTGGTGGCTGCCAGTGGGGAAAGTTCCTTATTTCCATTTTCCTAGAGGCAGAGAACCTTTTGAGAATTTTTTTTCCCTATCAGAGTTTAAACTTAAGCCCACTTCTTGAGGGAATCATATTTCAAAGACAGACAAGGGATTCTGAGATGGCTATGATAACTGAAACTTTTCTTTTTTTGTCTTTCTGAGACAGGGTCTTGCTATGCGGTTCAGGCTGGCCTGAGCTCACTTTGTAGCCCAGGCTGGTCTCTAACTCTCAGTGATCCTCCTGCCTCAGCCTCCCGAGGGCTGGGATTATAGGTGTGCACCCCCACGCCTGCCTAAAGCTTTTTCGAAAAGTACACTCTAATCACATTTGGCCCTGGTGCCTTGCCACAAGTACCATCGGAAGCCAGATGGAAGTTTTGTAGGGGGATGACATTTCAGTATATGTGTATGATTCAAGTGCTGAATAGCTCCAGAATGTCCTTGCTGGCCTTTCATGAAGAAACAGTTGTACCTTACATCCATGAGATGCCAATTATGTGATATGGGTTAAAAAATAAATTCTGGGCTGGGATGTAGCTCAGTGGTAGAGCACTTGCCTAGCATGCACAAGGCGTTGATTTCAATCCCCAGTGCCAAAAAAAAGAAAGAAAGAAATTTTGGTTCTTTCCCCTTTCAGGTTGCTTTTATGGGAAGTTTTTAAAATTTTATGGAAAATGATGCTGTGGTTGTTCAGGACATTTTTCTCTATTTGCCTTCGTAATTGCTGTCTGACCTGTTGCCTATTCTTCTGGGTATTCTCAGCACTGGCAAAGTGAATTAAGTTTTGTGTGGGATGAACTGTAAGGGTGGGTAAAAAATCAAGCCACAACAAAAGGTAACGAATGCATGGGTGAATGTGACAGGATTGGCTATGAAAGCGATTCTGGTAATGACTCCCAGAAGGATGAAAAGACTTTATTGAGCAACTGTATAATTTTGTTAGGGTGCATCTCTGAAGGGCAGACCTCATTTCGATATATACTTGAGTCAGTTAAAAAAACTTATTCCAGTCACTTTGTAGCCCAAATATTTGTTTGTATTGGTCACATGAAGTCTGTCAGCGAGAGGAAAGGACATCATTATTCTGTCAAGTGTTGGGATGGATAGCTGACAGGTGGGCTAGTTATTTCTGCTCTAGATTGTAGGTGTAGATGGCACAAAAGCATTTATCTCTAATTCGAGATATGTTTATCTTACTTAGAAATCTTACCTGCGTGTACTGTAGGACTCATCAAAAATGTTTACAAAAAAGGCATAATTACGCAGGTGTAGTTGATTTACACAGTAATCCTGTTTAATGATTAAAATCCTCTGTACACCTGTGCCTAAATTGGTGGAAATGAATCATCTTCAAAATATATTTAAAAGTGGTTTCTTTCTATTTTGGGTTGTTATCCCTAAAATTTTAAGGGAATTTTAATGACCTCCTGTATTTTTTAATAGATAATATAAATACTGAAGGCATCTGATGTTATGAATACAACTTAGATAACTTACATTATACCTTTTAAAAATCTGGCGTGTAGCTGGGCTGGTGGTGCACACCTATAATCCCAGGACTGAGGAGGCTGAGGCAGGAGAATTCCGAGTCTGATGTCAACCTGGGTTTATACAGCAAGTTCAAGCCTGAGCTGAACTACATAGTGAAACCATACAAGCTCCAAAATTTGTGTGTGAATTTATGAGAACAGTGTTTTGGTATTAGGTCTTTTTATAAAAAGTGATGAAAAGTTTAATTTTCCACTGTTCTGCTAAGAGTGGCTGCCTAATCTCTGGAAATTTTTTTTTTTTTTTTTTTTTTTTTTGTCTTTTTGAGACAGGGTCTCAGTATGCAGTTCAGGCTGGCCTTGAGCTCACTTTGTAGCCCTGGCTGGCCTCAAACTTGCAACAATCCTCCTGCCTCAGCCTCGTAAGTGCTGGGATTATAGGCATGCAACACCATGCCCGGCCCTCAATTTTTAATGGAATTTCAAAGTACATTTATCTTCTCTATCTGAGATATTTTGTTAAATAATGGTGTGTGTCAAGCATACAGATTGCTAGGTCCTCCTTTCCCTGGTAGGTCCTCTCACTGTGCACTCAGCATACATCACTTCTGTGACCCCAACAGGGAGCCCAGCAAGCGGGCAGTCTGCAGTGGACTCCGGCTGGACGTCCCCTAATTCAGCTTCACTCACACCACACACCCGGGGACCGCGTTCAGTCCTATGGGTTGAGGGCTCCATCCGCAGGACTGCCCCTCCTCTACTTCAATGGCGACCCCCAGTGCCCGGCTAATTCACCCTGGATTCTCACTGCCTGAGCTCTGGACTCGGGTGCCCCACACCCTCTCTGAGAGTTTGGCAAATTTCTAGAGCTATTTAAAGAACTCAGGGAAACACATTTAGTTGTTGTAAATGATGTTACGAAGGTATAGGTGAGAAGAGATGCACATGCAGAGGGGCTGGGAGAGGCCGGGCAGGCGCATCCGGGACAGCCACTGCCCAGGCTGGGCAGCTGCCTCCAGGAGGCTCAATCCATGCAGCCACCTGAGCTCTCTGAACCTGGGCGTTAGGCTCCTGTGGGGGTTTCATGTGGGCACGATTGGTGGAGTCTTTGACCCCTGATGATCTCAGATGTTGGGGAGTGCAGCTGGAAACCTAGCCTTCTAATTCTGTAGCTCGCTACCTTTGGGCTACAACATGACTGGAGATCACAAGGGTTTTAGGAGTTGCATGACTGGAGAAAGAGAGGAAGACCAAACCCACATTTGCCCTGCATTATATAGTTCCAGACATAAAGTCAATGGCCAGAGTCCAGGTGTTATACTTTGTGGCTGGATGTGCCCCCAAACCCTCCTGTGGTCATGGGGCGGCTTCTAGACTTTATGACTGATCCATGGTCCAATGCTGGGATTATGGGTGTGAAAGCTACACCCACCCTGGGGCAGATAGCTTGTATACAGTGTAAGGGAGGGAAAGAGGCTGCTTGCTGCTCTTCCATTTTGCTCTTGTTGATTTTGCTATTTTCTGCTGCCGTGAACTGTCACCCTCTGCCATGTGCCTCTCTGCCTTGGAGCCAGCCGGTTATGGACTGAAACCACACACTGTGAGCTAAATAAACCCTTCCTTTCTTAATTTTGGGCATTGGGTATATTGTCTTAGCAACGAGAGAAAAGTAACCAAGACACCAGGACATCCCCAGTACTGACTACTCTTGGACTCCAGATTGTTGGTTGCAAGTGTTACTAGACAACACAAATCAGTATGTATTTATAAAGCTGAGCTTAGCTTCCCACCTGATATTCCCAGGGGTCGTCCACCTCCTTGGTGGCCAAAACATGACTTAAAGCAGCTTGCTCTCCTCAGATGGTGCTGCATACATTTTGGGATGTCTCATTTACCACTGCCGCCATCTTTCCTTGTTTTGGGGAAATTTTGATTATAATTTAGGTTCCTCTCGTTCATCAGGTCCTTCGTGCAGTCTCCAACTTTTCATTTACAAACATTGTACATTTAGACAGTTGTGGGGACAATAGTGCAGTGGACACCCAAAGCCCTCCCCAGACACGCTGCTTACTCTGTCTGTGCCTGTCTGTATCTCTTTGTTGATTTGTTTAGTGTAGTTGAGTACTTGTTTTTTTCCCCAGAATTATTTGAAAATAAGTTGTAGATATCAGAATGCTTCATCCTTCAAGCTTTCAGCCCATCTCTCCTAAGAACAAAGCCATTCCCTTCTAAGTATCACAGTGTCTTTATTTCACCAAGAAAATTTAGTAATGGTTTGTAATTTTATGCAGTATTTAGTCTGTATTCCAATTTACCCTACTGTCCCAATGTTCATTTATTTATTTATTTTGGTCTTGTTGAGACAGGCTCTCGCTATGCAGCTCAGGCTGGCCTTGAGCTCACTCTGTGGTGGTCCTCTGCCTCTGCCTCCTTTCTGCCTTAGCCGCATGGTGCTGGGATTGTGGGTGTGCACCACCGTGCCTGTTTTTTGTTTTGCTTAAATTTTTGATCCCAAACCAGTTGTCACTCTGCATTTCATTGGTATATCTTGTTAATCTTTTTTGCATTAGAACAGTTACCCTTCTTTTCTTGATTTTTTTTTTTCTTCCTTTCAGGCCAGTGGTTTTGTGGAATGTTCTAAAATTTATACAGTTAGTTCACAGTTAAGATTTTTGGCACAATTACATGTGATGGGTGTTGTTTCCGAATCGCTGCATCATACTGAAAGGTGCACGATTGTTCATGTGCTCCATTATTGCTGACTCTGTTTTGTCAGTCACTGGTGTCTTTCCTGTTTCTCTACCGAGGGTGTCTTTTCTCATTGTAATTAATACATAACAGGCGATGTGATACCTGGAGTTTGTGGGAGTACTCTGCTCCCTGGGAATCTGTTGCCAAATAGTTTTGGCATTTGGTGCTTTTTCTGTAAATCACATATTAACATTTGTGATTGTGAAATGGTGATTTTGTAGCTTATTTATTAGCCGACATCCTTGTGAAAAGAACTTTCTTTTCTCTGTCCCTCTCCTTCCCTTTCAGAGAAACCATGGGTTGACTCCTGTGCCCTTTGCGCGGTAGCTCGTTACCACTGTTCTTTTAGGTGGTGTTAATTGACCCATGTTTGGTTCAGTGGCCCTTCAGGCTGGCCCTGACCCCATTCTGATGCACCCCCTTAGTTTCCGGGCATGCCCTGTTCTCTGCTACATGATGTTCTCCACTCTCACTTTCATGTGTTTATAATCAGTTTTGAAAAAGTCACAAAGGGCTTTATTTGGCAAAACTTTGAAAGTACACACTCAAAGAAAATGAGTGTATCCGAGAGAAAGAGAGAGAGACACACACACACACACACACACACACACACACATGAAGGGAGAGGGAGAAAGACAGGGAGAGGGGAAGGGGGGCTGCCGCTGGGAGCTGGGACTGTTGATGTGTGTTCCGTGGAGGAGTTTCTGCATCTGTAGGAAGGTCCTTCCTGGTTTACAGGAAAAGGGGCGTCCCACCCACCCGGGAAAGGCATGAGCCCCACCTATTTTTTTTCTAAATGATCTTAGCAGTTTTACCAAAAACATTGCTTAAATTCTCTCAATTTGTTCCTTTATCTTAAGAACAGGTTTCTGCCCTTTGCTTTTTCAACTAAGCTCATTTATGGAAGGAATTTGGGTGTGATGGGTCTGAAAAAAAAGCATAACCCTTGAGAATGCTGGTGCGGGTCGTTTAGGGTAACTGCCCTGGAGTTGCAGTCTACTTACACGTGTAGTTTTTTAGTTATGATTTTCCTTGTCTTTTCCTTCTTATTTTTATTTCCTCTATCCTACCTCCTTTCCTCCTCTGAAACTTTGATCCCTCTTTCTTTTTCTCTTTCTTTCTTTCTTGGTACTGGGAATCAAACTCAGGGCCTTGCGTTTGCCAGGCAGGCGCTTGTGCTGCTGAGCTATATCCCCAGCTGATCCCTTTTTCTTAAGGGGTATAGAAAGGCCAAAGGTGATTTCTTATAACTGCTTTGGGCTGGGGATGGGAGTTGATCCTGCCTAGCCAGGGGCTAAATATTTCACCCTGACTGAAACACGAGACAAAGGAAGATAGTTTTGTTGTCTGATACACAGTTATCGGGTTCTGGGATCCTAGAGATTCTTTCTAGGTTCTTCTTGTCCTGAACAAAAAATTAGACAAAACAAGAACAAAAGGTGCCAGATGTGGCTGCGCATGCCTGTAATCCCAGCAATTAGGAGGCTGAGGCAGGAGGACTGTTCCAAGTTTAAGACTAGCCTGGGCTACAAAGTGAGCTCAAGGCCAGCCTGAGCTACATAGTGAGACCCTGTCTCAAAAAAGAAAAAAAAAAAGACCCCCCCCCCCAAATAGTGCAAAAGGTAGTGAGGCTTTACATTTATTAGAAGCAAAGAAACATTGTGTGCATAGTGAGTACGGGCCGGGTAAAGGTGGCAAAAGAAACACACCCTGCAAAGTGCAGCATGGGCCACTGAAAGAGGAGACATGGCTGCCAGCTTCATGATGCTGTCTTTTTTATCTCCCACTCAGGCTGAGGCTGATGTTAGGTCGAGCCTGTCCTGTTAAAACCCTGCTTAAGTTCTTTCGGGAATAGTTGAGGATTTTCTGATGGGTCTCAGGGTCTCAGGCTTTTGGAACTGTTCTGTACTTGTGTCCTCATTGGCAGGTCACACCCACTTGCCCAGCCAGTTCCCTCTGACCTAATCACCTGCCTCCAGACCATTATCTTTTTTTTTTTTTTTAATTTTATTTTAAAGACAAAAGAATGGAGACATATGAACCAGAAAAGCCATAAACAATACAGAAAATACAAAGTTATACAGAATATAGTAGGGAATTAGAACTGGATGTTGTATTACATAGTTATCTTCACATTAGTTAACACAAAAACATTAAAGGAAATACCAAATTATAGATAAGATA
>PVLD010018766.1:0-38131 GCA_004027595.1 Dinomys branickii
CTGACTAAATTTGCATGTCTGTATATGGGTCCATACATCTACAATTCGAAGATATCAATGGATAAAGCAACAACAACTGTTGAGACCATATCACCTTGTCTATAGATTAGTTGTGATTGTTCTATTTTCTATGATAATGGGTGTCTGTTTGTCAATAGGTTTTTGTACTTTTATGTTTCTAAAATAAAAAAAAAAAAAAAAAAGCAATCCTGGGCAACAAGGACAAGTCAGGTGGAATCACAATCCCTGACCTGAAATTATACCACAAAGCTACTGTAATAAAATCAACCCGGTACTGGCTAAAAAACAGACCTGAGGATCAATGGAACAGAATGGAAGATGCAACCACAATGAAAAACACACTCAGCCACCTAATATTTGACAAAGGGGCCAACCAAACTCACTGGAAAAAGGATGACCTTTTTAATAAATGTTGCTGGAAAAACTGGCTTGCCTCTTGCCGAAAACTGAACATAGACCCAAGTCTATCACCATGCACCAAACTCAGGTCAAAATGGATCACAGTTCTCAATATTAAAACAGAAACTCTAAATCTATTGGAAGAGAAAGTAGGTAAAAATCTTGAAGACATAGGAGCAGGCAGAGAGTTCATGAACAAAAACGAAACAGCAAGGAAACACTTCAAAGAATCAATAACTGGGACCTCACACTAATGAAAAGTTTTTGTACATCTAAAGAAATCACCAGCAAAATAAAAAGACAACCCACAAATTGGGAAAAAATCCTAGCTAGCTGTCCCTCAGACAAAGGTCTTCTATCTAGAACATACAAAGAATTAAAAAACATGTACCTATCCAAATTCAAAGACCCAATCCAGAAATGGGCATCTGAGATGAATACACACCTCTCAGGTAAAGAAATACAAATGGCAAATAAATATATGAGAAAATGTTCCACATCCTTAGTCATCCAAGAAATGCAAATAAAAACAACACTGAGATTCCATCTCACCCCAGTAAGAATGGCCAGTATGAAAAAATCATCCAATAACAAATGCTGGCGAGGCTGTGGAGAAATAGGGACTCTATTACAGTGCTGGTTGGAATGCAGACTGGTGCAACCACTGTGGAGAGCAGTTTGGAGATTCCTCAACAAACTAGGTCTAGAGGTTCCATTCAAACCAGCTATTCCCCTTCTGGGTATTTTCCCAGAAGATCTGAAAGCATCATATCACTCTGATATATGTGCACCCATGTTTATAGCAGCACAATTTGTAATAGCTAAAATGTGGAAGCAACCCAAATGTCCATCCACAGAAGACTGGATTAAAAAACTTGTGGCATTTTTATACAATGGTATATTATTCAGCTATAAAGAGGGACAGATATGGAGCCTTTGTAGGCAAATGGTCACAATTAGACAACATACTCATAAGTGAAATAAATCAGAGGTACATGCACAGGCAACGTATTGTGTCACTGGTATAAGAACCTGAGGGTGGGAACATAAACTAAGAGTCATGAAGGAAATCTGTTCAAAAGTAAAGAACAGAGGGGACGAGGGAACGGAGAAAAGAATGAGGCAAAAATTTATGTATGTATGTATGTATGTAAGTATCTGTGTATATACATATGTGCAGGATGGCTAACATGGTTCTACTATTGACTTATGTCATTGAATGGTAAGGAATAGTTGATGACTGATTGTTTGATCAATCTTTTATGTCTTTATGTGTTCTCTGGGGCATACATTTTGAAGATATCAATATGAAATGCAACAACTATTGTTGGTTTTCTGTTCCTTTGTCTATAATTCAATTATGATGATAAGTTTATTGAGCTACTTTGTGTCTCTTTGTTAATGCTTTTTGTTTTGGGGGGGGTTTTCTCTTTCTTTTTCTGTTGTAGTTGATGTAGTTCTTTTTGCTTTCACACTATAAAAAGAAGTTGTACTACTGACTTAGGTCACTTTATTGTAAGGAATAGTTGATGATTAATTTTCTGATCAATTTTGCATGTCTATACCTATTTTCCTGAATATACAATTAGAAATTATCAATATGTAATACAACAACCATTGGTGATTCCCTGTCACCCTATCTGTAACTCAGATTCGATTGTACTATTCTTATGCTACTTTGTGTATGTTTGTTAATATCTTTTTGTTTTTTTAATTATGCTTTTAAAATAAAAAAAAATCTGTTCATATACAGTTCTGTAAATAAGAGGTGTGTGTGTGTAGGATGGAGTTCTACATTTGGATTCCTATGTCAAAAAGTAAATATATTTTAAATTATGGTAAAATATCTTTTAAATATGTTAAATTATGGTAAATTGCTCTCCATAGTGGATGTGAAAATTCATTTTCCTCCCTGGCCACAAATAAACTTCTTTCCTATCATGTATTTATCATTGAGTTCAGTTTTTTGCTAATCTTCTAGATAAAAATCCAATATTGCAGTATTATTTTACTTTGCAGTGCTCACATTACAAGTGAGGCAAAGCAACTTTTCGTGTTTCAGGGTTATCTCACCCTCCCTGCACCAGCAACTTTCTGTTACCCTTTGTCCAGCTTTCTACAGATTACGGGCCTTTTCCTAACAACCCTCCAGGAACTCTGCATGCAAGTGGGACATTAGCTGTTTTTCTGTGAAATGAGTTAGAAATGTTTTTCCTAGCTTGTCTTGTGACTTTGCTTATGATTTTTTGCCTGAAAAAAAACCTGATTTTTGCATAGTTTCAATGATTACTTTTTTCTTTTCTGTGTGTCTAGATTTTGAATCATAGAAAAGATTCGTGAGTTCCAACACTACAAAAGATTTCACTGTTTTCTCTTAGTATTTTAGGGGTTTAAAAATATTTCTTTCTTATATATTTTTGGAGATCATATAGCATAGAGTGAGAAATAAAGATCTTCTTTCATTTCATTCAGATGCCTGCTTGGTTGTCCCCAAAACAGTTCTCAAAAATCCTTCCAATACATTCATTGTAGAGAGTGCTTTGAATGTACTCACACACAGGAAGAATAAAAGTGTAAGGTGATACGCTAATTAACCAATGTGACTATGAGACAAGTATCTATCAAGAATTGAAACATGACACTTTATCCATTAAATATGTACAATTATTATAATTAAACTTTTCAAAAATTAATATCAAAATGATGATAAAAATAAAAGTGAAAAAATTCTCTTACCCTGCTGTTCTAAAATGTCATCTCTACTATCTGCAAACTTCAGGTTTGAATTTGGACTATGTAGGGACCTTTATTATTTTCTTCCGCATCTGCATAACTACACTATGTTAATTATTGAAATTTTATAGAGCATTTTCATTTCTAGCACAAATAATGACTGCTCCTCTTCATCAGAGTTTGTCTTGCATGCTGGTATTTACATTTGGAGCATGTTATATTTGCAAAATAACGTAGGAGTTGACATCTTCAGATTGAGTCTTTCTATTTGTTTATGTTTACTTTGTTTATTTTGATTTGTTCTATCAAGAATGATTTTAAATTTTCCTCTGAAATATTATATGAATTTCCAGTTGAAGTTTTCTTAGTAATTTATTTTCTGCTGTTTTCATAAATTTTTAAATAACTTTCTAAAAACTAATAATTTCTGATATATTTTAATTTATCTAGCTAACTCACAACCTGCAGTAGCTTTTAAGACAATTCTCTTTGGTATTACAATTGTATAACTGTGTAATCTACATATAGAAATATTTTTCACTTTCTTTCCATTTTTATATTTCTAATTTATTTGTCTTATCAAATCTCATTGTCTAGTGCCTCCAGAAAAATAAGAGTAATAAAGAGCATCTGTGCTAAATTCTGTACTTCTGCTCTCCTAGATTATTTACTTTTGACAGTATTTCTTGCCTTCTGTTATGGAAAATTAAGACTTTTCCTTAAATATACAAGCTTTATTCTCTTTCTCTTCCCATTTCCCAAGTTGAATTACTTATATTATCTTTCACTGCTGAAATTTATAGCATTAAAATTCAATTAGCAAGCTTTAATTAAATCTTAAAGCTTTCTCTTTAGATACGTTTCTATGGGAAAAATCTATAGGAGTCCACAAAGAGATAATATAATTCTGTGCTAACCACAGCTGCTTTCAAGGGAATGTCCAACTAATGTCTGGTTCTGGCCTTGCTCATTTCTTCATGGTCACACCTCATCACTGCCCTTTCTTATATCTCATCTTATTTATGATCTTTTTAGAATTCCTTTATTTTGGCGTAAGTCCTTCAGGTAACATTTGCTCTTTGGATGTATGAGTGGTGTGCTTTTTGTGTTACTGGATATCAGGACACATTTTTATTTTACTGTTGGGCTTCATAGATTGTTCGGCTGGGTGTAGAGTTCAATGATAAATTCATTTCCTTCAGAACTTTGCAGGTTTTGCTGTCTTGCCTTCTGGCATTGACTGTTCCCAATTTTGTTGCCATCTCTTGGACTATGGACAGACTTTAGGGTTTTCTATTTTGTTCTTTGGCATTCTGACATTCGATCCACTTGAATGAGGAGGGCTATTTTTCCCCATGCGCCTGCTTGCCCCCGAGTAGATATTTGACTATAAAAATTTCCAGCTTATTTTAAGTCACAAAATCTCTGTCAAGTATATCCTGCTCAATTTACAATAGAACAGTCTGCCTCATTTACTGTCTTATCTCTTCATTGCATTGTGATTATAGTGGCAAAGACATAGGTAGCTGAAGGGTAAAGGTAAGACTAGGCTTGGTGGAAAATATAAACTGCTTTAATTTTACTTTAGAAGGTTGGATAATTGCTGCTTTGAAATTTTGATATTTGTAGTATTAATGATTAATAACTCGACACATTTATATGTGCGAGTTCTATCTGTGGTTAAAAAATGTAGAATTTTTAAAAATAGGGTCCCTTCCCTGGCTGTGTCCCAAGCAACTAAATAACTTTTATGGGGGCCTAACTGTGAGAACGGCTGAGAAGAAAGCACATGGGATTGAAAGAGTGAGTAGTAGTTGCGTTTGGAGCCCTTAAATCCTAATCAAACCATCCCTGTTGGTGGAAGGATAAAGTAGCCTGAAATATTTATGTGTATCTTTGTGTATTCATATCGATACAGTTGAGTTCTTAATGAATTAGAGTAATAAACTGATAACACCAAGACCATGTGTTCCCAATATGTAATACAGCATCAAGAATTTATGAGTCATAATATTTTTAAGCCAGGGAGTTCCCTAAGGTCAGGTGGGAAATCAGGAGTAGAGTAAATATTAAGTATTTTCTAAAGCTATCACATTCTTTTCCCATCATATCAGCTAAGAGCATGTCTCCTGGCCTCTTTTCTCCATAGGCAGGCAGGACAGTTGCCATGACTAACAACAAAAGCACCACATTGGCGGGAACAGATGGAGTTATTGAATCATGAGTTAAAGTCGCACTCCCAATGTGGTGGCCAGTCTCTGAGCAGACACACACAGAGATGGAGGCCATGCGCACTTGGAGTGAGAGGACCCGAGACGGTGAAGAACACAAGTAGCTGTTCTGGTATATTACCAGCAACATTTTGGATGGAATGAAATAAAATTGGTGTTATGATATATGCCCAAAATATGCAAGGCCAAGACCTCTCAGACTTGGCTCTGTTGGCATTTTGGGTTGGCTTATCCTTTGTTACAGAAAATGTCCTGTACATTGTAGATGTTTTGAAGTACCTTGGATTCCGCAATCCGCATGGATTGACAACCGCATGGGACTTCAGACCTTGCTAAATGTCCCTGGGAAGGTGAGGAACAAAACCACCTCCCACTGAGAACCATGGATCTACTAGAAAAAAATCTAGCAGATTCTAGATCCGCAAGAAAATTTTTTGGTAAATATCTCCAGAATATACACAATAGATTTTCTAAAGGCATTCTACTTTTCACACTGGATTCTTTGAAGATAATGTGTTAAAAACATAAACATTCCTGGTTTTGGAAGGAGGCAAAGAATCTTTAAACAAATACAGTGAAGCCTTGGGTTTGTCAGCAAGCAGTACTGAAATATACAAACTCAAATTCTGTGTGGCATGAGAAAGAATTCTCTGAACAGATTATCTCAGCTATGTTAATCGTTAAACAATTAATCTCTCTGTGTGTGCCTTTAAGCGGCACAGTCTCTAAATATGATCAAAAATATATTCTTGCTTTGAAAATAGAATGACTATCTGTGAAAATAGTTAAGTCGGCAGGATGCTGTTGATGCCCCTACATTCTATTTTTGCTGGGAGGAGCGAGTGGCTGCCTTTAGAAAGAGCCACCAAGACTTAGAATATGTTAAGTTGCTTTTGCTGCACAGTTTTGCTTGGATACATTTGTTTCATTGTCCTAACTTGTGCCCTCGAGATAATCTTAAGCCAAATGTTTGAAAGGTGAATGAAGAAGTTAGTATCCCTTGGAGGCTGGAATAGAACAATTTCCAGAAAAGCATTTGGAGTTTTCGACTATTGCTTAATACTGTCATTTCCAACTTCTGTTTACTGTATTGGCAATGGAATGCTGCCTACATTGCCTATAAAAGGAATTTTCCATTACTCTAACACTGACCCAATCTGTCCTCTCTAAGGGGGTGGGAGAGATGTGGGGAGGACTAACAGAGTGTAAAATTTTTCTAGAGAAATCAGAGGAATCTTTAAGTAAACATGGCTTATAAGTTTAAAGTGTTAGCCTATGCTTAGCTTTTCAGAACGTTGCATCTTCAGACACACATAGATAAGTGCGTATGTGTAATTGTCCCTTGCTATCTGGAAGGGGATTGGCTCTAGGACCCTGGAAGCTAATAAATTCTTCAGATGTTCAAATAGATAATTTTTATATAAAATATTGTATAGAACTTTCAGTTATGTGCATCATCCAGTACACTTCAAATTGTCTGGAGATAGCTTATAATACCTACTGCATCACTACAGAAATAATTGTTACATGGTATCATTTTGGGGATAACAAAATACAATTATTATTGTATGGTTGCAATGTTTTTCAAATATTTTCTATTTGTGCTTTGTTAAATCTGTAGATTCAGAACCTTTGGATACAGAAGGCTGAACACACACACACACACACACACACACACACACACACAGACTCTATTAGACAGTTTTCTGATGCTATGAAAAATGCTTGAGAACAAGGTGAGGAAGATTAATCTTGGCTCACAGTTTCAGAGGTTTACATCCATGGTCAGCTGGCTTTATTGCTTTTAGCCCTGTGGAAAGGCACAATTGTCACAGTGGAAGGGCAAGGTGGAGGAGAGCACCATCGCACGGCAGGAGGAAACAGAGGGTGGAGGTCAGGGACAGTATATAGTCCCTAGGGGCATGCACTGACACTACCTCCAGGTGGGTCCCTCCTCCTGAACGTGCATCGACTCCCAAGAGTGCCATCAAATTATGAATTCATAAATGGTTGAATCCACTCGTGAAGTTCAGTGGCCCACTATCTGTTCACCTCCTGAAAG
Organism: Dinomys branickii; assembly: GCA_004027595.1. Lineage (NCBI taxonomy): Eukaryota > Metazoa > Chordata > Mammalia > Rodentia > Dinomyidae > Dinomys > Dinomys branickii. The sequence goes on from PVLD010018766.1 coordinate 7,447, forward strand.
CCCATCAGCTGGCATCTGAACCCCCAGCATGTAGCCTTTGGGGGATGTTTTGGAATCAAACCATCACACACACACACACACACACGCGCGCGCGCGCGCACACACACACACACACACCTATTCATATATATGCATACATATGCACACCTACATTTGATCTCTTAACAATATCTAGTCCTAGAAAACCACCAGGAAGAGCCTAGTGGGATTCTGTTTGATTTGTGGGGTGATGAGGTTGGAGGTAAAACTGTTCTCATTGTGTTTTAGTATTTCAATGACAGTTTCGTAATGTCAGTTGCTAAATCAGCCAATTAATCCACGAAGTAACCATCTAGATAAAGAAGAGTAAAGCTTGCTGCTCTCTGAAGGAACATGGATCCAAAGCCTGAGATGGAAAAAAACCCACCAGCCCAGGACTAATGACTCCAAGTCTCTCCTTAAATGTGAAGCTATCTTACACAGAGGGAGAATAAACCAGGCATACTTATATTCCCCAGCAAAGTGAAGAAGATAGGAAAATCTCGGTAACCATAGCAGGACAGAGAAGATGAAAAGCAAAGGAAAGAAGAAAACCAACTAATGGAGTGAAAATGACTTTGGAGAACAGTCTGCCAGAAGGCCAAAGCTTTGATAAAGTCCAAAGAAGCTACTTTCAGACTTCTGCATGGGCTCATCTGTTAGAGGGAGAAAGGAAGTCCCTTCTCTTTTCCTAGCTCAGAAAGTAGAAAATTCGAAGGGACACCTGAAATATAGAAGCTGCAAAAGTTACACTATTTATTTCACAATAGATGCGGCAACTTCATATCAGGCAGAATTGCCCCTAAAAATTTGTAAGTAAGTAAATAAATAAACACCATTTCCTTGAGATGCTATCTCACAAAGCAAAGAAAGGAAATTATGTTCTGGACCCTGGTCTTTCAACCTACAGCAGTACAAGAACAGTAGCTTGTTTGCCCAGGAGAAGGTGCTGAGGGTTGGATGTTCCCTGCTGGAAGTAGAACTAATGAAATGACCTTTAACCTTGCCCCTCCCCCTCCTCCCCCTTGGTTCTGTGTTCTGCAGCCACGTACAAGAACTTGACTCTCTGCACACCCCAGCTAAAAGGCATCTGCTGTACATACCTCTAATATTCTTGAGTGTGAAATCCTAACTATAAATACCTGAAAGAACGGGTGTTCAAATGTTTCGAAGCCAAAATGTGCAATGCCAAGTGGAGTTATTAATATCAGGGAAAATAACACACTGGGTGGCCTGGGAATGAAGTCTTGGGCTGCTTCAGCTTGAGTGAGACACATTTCCAAAAGGAACCCAGAGGGGTAGCCCATGTTTCCTTTGCTCATGGATTTCATTCATGATTGTTTGGGTAACCAACCATACAATGAGTGTCTGTATCTGGAAGTCATTTAAAAATTAGCAACAGAATTTTTTCTGGTTCTGTCCTATTCTCCACCATTTCCACCCTACCTCAGCCTACTAGCTTAAGAGTAGATTCGTTTTAACCAAGAAGAGAAAGTAAAGAGAAATGGGAAGTATTTTGGAACAACATGATGTCTTATTATCTAAGACATATTGTTGTCTTTTTAAATTTTTTAATTTAAATGTAATAATTGTATGTATTTATTGGGGATAGTGTGATATTTCAGTACATGTATATCATGCATAATGGTCGGGCCAATTGGTACATCCATCCCTTAAATAGTCACCCTTCAAAGTCCTCTCAATCAGCTAATTTGAAGCATACAGTTAATTGTTTTCAATCATAGTTACCCGGCTGTGCATATCAGGTCTTTCCACACTGTTAACCATCCTAAAACTTAACGGCATTACATGGCAAACATCGATAAGCTAATGATTCTGAATTTGAATTGAGCTTAGCAAAAACAGTTCTCCTGGTCTGGCCTGGGCTCATTCACCTACCTACGCTCAGCAGGCAGGTTGTGCAGGGGCTACTTGGTCTAGGATAGCCTGGGTCACAGGTTTGGCCTTTGGTACTGGTTGTTAGCTGAATTGAGAGGGCTGAGAAGTCCAGTGCCCCCAGCAAGGGGTTCTAGGGTCATGGCAGTTTCAGGATTCCCGGGAGCAGCCATGAGAAGAGCCCTGACAGGTGAGTCTTTTTGAAGCCAATCTGGGCTGCATTTGCTGGTGTTTCATTAGTCAGAGGAAGCTACAAGGCCAAGTCCAGACTCAAAGGGACACAGGATACTAAGTCATATTGCAAGGGAATATGAATAGAAGGATGCAAAATAGAGCACTGGGGCCATTTTAAAAATCTGCCGTATGTGGCTAGTGGTGTCTTTAAAAAACGGAAGTTAGAAGATAACACGAGAAAGTCATTTAAGTAAAGATCCTATCAAAAGGTTAACAACCAACCAGCTAGGTAGCTTTTCAATCATAGCTGTATTATAAACCTTTTGCTTTTAGTGAAATATGCTTGAACCCATGTATCTTCAACCTGCTAGTTCTTCCCATAGGACTGCTGAGCAGTCTGGTGTCCATGTTCCAGCCCTTCTGATATGTAAGATGAGGTCCCTGGCCTGTAAGCTATCTCTTTCATGGGCTGCTGTTCTCAGATCCACACACTGTTTCTCTTCAGATATGATTGCAGTGCCTGGATACATTCTATTCCCTCTCCCCTATGGCTATTTGAAAGTCTGATGCTTACCTGAGCCCAAAACACTCTCCCAAGTGTGATCCACCAGCAGAAAAGAGCAATATTTTTCTGATTCTTTGTTCTTGGCTTTCTTTAGTTATTCCTTTGATCATGCTGTTAACTCAGATTTTGTGGAAAACACAAGTTCCCCCAACCTGTACACAGACACTATTTTAGAAGAAAATAGGGCTGGGGATATAGCTCAGTGGAATAAGCACCTGCCTAGCAAGCGCAGGGTCCTGAGTTCGATCCCCAGTACCGCCAAAAAAAAAAAAAAGTAGAAGAAAATATGCTATTCTTTTCAATTTCATCTAACAGCATTGATGCCATTTCCCCCTGTTATCGGACCCTCTTGGGAGCCTGATGTTGGTTTGTGATGTGTTTTAATGGCACCAAAGTCATCTATGACTGTAATCAGTGAGGTTTTCGGATCTTTATTTAAGGCTCAAACTGTCCAACAGGAGCGAGCTGAAGGCAAAACTCCAGGTCAGGCCTTTAGGAGCCTACTTGCATTTCCTTCTAATTGGCACCTAGGCGGTTGGTCTAATGATACCATCTTCTTACTTTTACTTTTTTGTGTCTGCCTCACTTCATAATGGAGCCAAATCCAATTCTCTTCAGTGGTGTTTGTCTCATTCTTTTGTTTCATCAGACTAGTTAATCCATGCCATATGAAGAGTGATTTGTGTGACTTCTGGTAAGAAAAACTATGTTTCAGTTCATCTTCACAAAATCTCCCTCATTATAATTATTTCTGAGATTTGCACCAATCTAGTCTATATTGAAAACCATGACATCACTCTGTTTTGAATTTCTAGTGGTTTTTGGTATTGTATAGTTTATACTACAAAGGATGCTGGCAGTGGGTTCAGATGACTCTGAGGTCTGCTTTCTCTCTATCTGCTAGGACATTACTCCTTGAGGCTAACAGACCTGTTTATTTCTCATTAGGCAGCTACAGGCGCCTTTCATTTAGTTCAGAAATCAAAACGGGCACATGAATTCATTCCTCTATTCAATATTCATTTATTAATTACCTATTACACCTTATGCAACACTATGAAATGGAGATAAAGGTGAACAAGCCTTAAGTGTATGTGTGTTGTTGATGTCCTGTCTGTGGGTGAATGATTATGTGGTGTGAGTCTCTGAGAGTATTTGAGGCATCTTAGTTAATTTTCACATTGCTGAGACAAAATAGCTGACACCCAAAGTTAAAAGGTGGAAAGGTTTATTTTGGATCATAGTTTATAGAGGTTCTAGTCCATAGTTGGCTGGCTCCAAGACAGTGTGGCATGGCAGCAGTCAATGGCAGAGGAACACAGTCCATGTCAGGGTAAGCAGGACACAGAGGGCCTGCCTTATTCTGTCCCTTTATACTCCATCCAGGGTACAAGCTTATTGATTGGTACCACCCACTGGAGGGTGGGACTTCCCTCTTTGGTAAATGCATTTGGCCACACCCAAAACTATGCTAATCCAACCAGGGAAATAATCCAGATATCACACACCCTAGATCCAGCAACCTCAGAAAAGCCCCATCTATGAGGACATGAGGTTTTGGGGGTCCATCTAGATATAAACCATCACATGAGTGTTGTGGGTAGAGGTATGCATAGGAAAATAAGCCTGGTGCATAGACCAACCATGCCCACTGTGGTGCATGTATAAATTTTGTTTTAAAATTCTAAGTGGAAAAGAAAAATTACATATACCTATCATGTATGCCATGATATTTTGAAATATGTGTACATTGCTTAATGGCCAAGTTGAGCTCATTAACTTATGCATTTACTCATATATTTATTCTTGTTGAGGGTGAGAACACTTAAAACTTATCTTTCTAGCAATTTTCAAGAATGTGATATATTGTTATTGAGGATAGTCCCCATGTTCTGCAATATTGTTTCAAACTCACTCCTACCTAACTGAAGTTCTGTGTCCTTTGACAAACATCTCAGTTCTCTCTTGAATGGGTGACACCCATTCAAGGAGGTGTAATCAAAAACTATGCTGGACTTTTAAATTAAACAAATTTATTATAGTATAATACCAGTTTGCTCAGAGTCACTTTGTAGTGATCCCTAAGCACCAGAATATTGAAGACCAGGTTAAAAACCCCTAAGTTATTTCAAGCTGATCAGGCCCCCAATCTCCCAAGCCAGTGGACAGGCAAAGGTGTAAATAAAAAATGAGACGATGGAATATTATTTTAGGACTTCCAGAAGGGACTCATTCCTTTCCAGCTTCCATATTCTCTGAATTAGCCAAAGACTTTCTGGGTCACCTGTTTTTATTAGGTTTACAAAGAAGGGAGGGGGAATACTGAAGAAAATGCAGGAATCTGGGCAGGACTTGGGAATTCCTTCAAGGACTCCTCCAAGTAATAGTATGTTAATTTAGGAGAACTATGTTATCTCCACAAGGTCTTCACAGCAGGGATGAGATGCCTGCAGCCATAGTTTCCTAGAAGTAATAGGGATGGGAGTCAGGCATCCTCAGAGGCGGTCACCTTATCCTTGAGGCGTCACAGCATCACAGGCCAATACAGGCCTCAGCAGTGACCAGTGACTCCTAGAGGTTCATTTACTGTGAATCAGCTGCCTATCTGTAGACAAGATGCCTAAGACTCGGACAACTCCCAAGTAAATATGAAAAGCCAATTGGTTAACATTAAATCCTGCTCAGAGCCACTTTGTAGTGGCCCCCAACACCTGTTACCATTAACCTCTCTCTCCCAAACGACTCCCTGTGCATTGAACAAACATTCTGTAGTTCTCGCCACTTTCTGCAGTAATTCTGGAAGCCTTTTGTGAATTTCTTTAGGTGTATCGTCATGGTTGCCCTGAGGTCCTGCACTGGTATGACATGTTTACCTTTGACAGTCATTGTGACTTTGAGGGAAGCCAGAAGTTGCCTGGTGCCAGATCCAATGAAGACGGATGAGGACCCACTGTAATATTTTATGAACCTGACTTTCTGTTGGGTGGCACTGGCAGCAGCAGGCACTGTATTATTGAGCATATCTTATAAAGACACTCACGAAAGAGGACCTCTGGAACTGCTTCAGAAAGTGGGAAGCATGATGGGATAAGTGTATTGGGGTGGATATCCTGAGGGGGATTAATAGCAATGTGTCTTTTACTATAATAAAAGTTTTTTTTAAATTTATTCACATTATGTTTTGATTACATCTTGTACCTTCTAATTCTTTGAGTTCAATTTTTTAGATTTCATATACCGCGTTGCATGACATGCATCATGTACTATTTAAATCTTTGTGCCCAGGTTATTTAGTTGCATTTTGGAGTTCATATTGAAGTTGAAAAGACAAAAAATTCAATTCACATTTTCAACAAAAACAAGGCTAATGTTTTAGAGATACAGTCAGGGTTCTGTGGGAACTCAGAGGGACACCTTCTTCGGAATGGCTATCTAGAAAGCCTATAGAGAGTGGGCAAAGCTTTCTGCAAGAAAAAGGGATGAATATATGAGGTAAGGTTCTTTGGACAGCACCATACACATTTCTAAGCTTGTTTTTCCTGGAGGACCATTTGTGAGTGAACAAGGACAAAAACAAGGCCAAGGACCCCTTTTGTGCGATTCTTTGGAGTTTGAATTTTATAACCAGTGGGGATGTAAGGATTAGTTTCAAGTAGGAAAACGACATACTCAAATTTGTGGCTTAAACAGGTTTTTTTAGAGTTTGGTAAATGGTGTAATTAAGAGTTTTTTGTCCAGCAGACTAAAAGGCACGGAGTAAGGAACTGAATTAAAACAGTGATAGCCAAGATGAAAGGAGAAATAGTAGCAATAGAATAAAGCATTTAGGAATGGGAAAGGAAAGATCTAGCTGTTGATTGAATGAGGTGAGAATAAGTAACAAGATCCTAAGATAACTCTCCTTAGTTTCTGGTTCAAATATGTAGATAGATGGTTTTACTTTTACTGAGGAAGGAAATAAGTTATCATTTTGTATGACCATTTCCAGGGTTATGCATGTTTTATTAAATTTGAATCGTTTTGAGTATACCCTCGGTAGTCATAATTATATCCTTATGTGTTTTTTTCTTGTTATTTGATGTCTATTGTGATAATAAGGTGAAAATATTATAGAACACTCCTCTAAAACTGCAAACTCTTTGCCCCTTTAGTATCTCATACAGTTGAGAAGTGATATTTTTCTTAAACTGTATAAAATCTGCCTGACATTTAACCAGGTTCCACCTTCTTTAGTCAGGTACAAAGAACTTATTTTCACCTAAAATTCCCACCAAATTCACTTTATCAGTAAATTTCCTTAAATCTAATAAATATATAGATTACCTCTTCCCTTGTGATCTAAAAGTTTAATGATCAAGTTGTGTAGAATTTCTCAGGTGCTCTGGTTCTTTACTGAGTGAGATTTAGAGCTGATGTCCTGGTGCTTGGAGTCTATCATCACTCATTTAAATTCCTTGCTCTTGTTCCAATTTTATGGTTTATTTCAAAAGTACACTCTCTATTTCCTACATCTGGCCATGAAGTCTGTAGAATATAACCCTTCCACCTACGTATCCAAGGGAGAAACTGGGTCACACTAGGGGAATTTCAGGTCCGGGAGGCACTGCAGTGTCTACCTGACACTCACTTTGCAGGTGAGAAAACCAAAGTCCCGGAAGATTGTGTGACTTGTGTAAGATTGCACACCTGCTTAGTTAGGAACAGGGCCAGGGCAGGACTTATGTCTTCTGACTTCTGGCCAAAATTTATATTATGTTTTTCCTTTGGTAGGAAGTCAGACCCCAGGACTAAAGACTTTAAAGCATTCTGCTTCTCACACTGCAAAAGCTGAGTGACACCGTGAGAAAGTAACATGAAGGAGTGTGGTTGGTTGCTGGATGCTGTAGAGGTGTCCTTATACGGGATAGGTAGACTTTTGGGGGCTGATGGAATTTCAGCTATGTACTTCAGCCTGCAGAGTCCACAGCTTCCTTCCTTCCAGAGACTGTACTGACTAATGGACAGATCTCCATGAGAACCTGTAGCACCATCTTGGAGCTGTGTCCATAGCTGGTCACCGATCACAGGTTTCCTTTTATTCTGTCCTACCTAGTTCAGCAGTAGTGGTAAAAGAAAGTGGCCACTAACCTAGCCCAAGCTGTTCTTGCTCATCTTTAAATTTTAAACAACCTTTTGTGGCCTAGCCTATTTTAGGTGAATTCCACAAAGTCCCCCTTTGCAATGTCTCTCTGGAAAGAGGACAAATTATGTCTAATAAAATAAAATAAAATTAACTTTTTAAAAAACAGGAGAAAAAGCTCCAATAGACAGTGAAATGGTTGCTCCAAGAGAGATGAAGTAGGCCTGTGTCCGGCGTCCTCTGCACTATAGCCATTGCGTCATGAGTGGATGAGAAGACCTGTTTGTCACACTCTGGCCTCTCCTCAGTGTGCAACAAGTGTTGTCAAGTGAGCTATTGCCACTAAGTAGGTTGTAAGTAGAGCTTCCAGGCCGTTCTGACGGAAAAAACACCATCTAGAAGACAGAGCACAGGGTGTGGGGCTGAGGACCTCACAGATTGGTATGGGTTGGGCTGATTTGTGTGATCACCAAAGAGTATATATAGAAGCTTGGTCTCCAGGGTGACAGTAGTGGGAGGAACTGTGGCCCTTTAAGAGATAGAATCTACTGGGAGGTGCTTGGGATCCTAGGGCATCCATTAGAGGGGAATGTGGGACCCCTGTCTCTCAGTCAGTCTCTTCCTGGTTTGAGATGTGACCAATCACTCCATCAGGTACTCCAGTCACTGTCATGAGAGGCCAAAGCAATACTAGATTTGAACCCTCCACACCATGGATTTTCTCTTTATAAGTTCATTGCTTCAGGCTTTTTATTGCAGTGATCCACAAACGGTCCCGTATCCTGCAACATTTTCCCTATGGGAAATGAGCATATTCTTGTGGGACCAGGAAACACTGTGGATCTAACAGCATGTCCATATACTCTCTGCAGTGCAGATGTTGATCGCTGGTGCTCCTAACATTTCGTTGTCATAGAACAACTGAAATAAAGGACACTTGGATCTCCAGTATGAAGAATTATCCATCGGGGAGAGGGAAGAGTAGAACACCCATACTACACTTTACTTGCAGCCCAGTGGTTAGCCTAGGATGTTTGAGCTATGTGATTGGTACCGGGGCAACAACTTGAAAGCAGGAGTAAAAGGTGCAAAGTAAGATCTTCAATTATTTTTCTTCTCCTCCTCCTTCTTTTTCTTTAGTGTGATACTGGAGGTTGAACCTAGAACTTTCCCACTGAGCTACATTTGTAGCCTTTTTATGTCTTTTTAAGACAGGACCTTGCTAAATGACTACATTGCCCAGTTTGGGATTAAACTTGCAAACCTCCTGCCTCAGCCTCCCAGTTTTGGGATTATAGGTGTGCATCACTGTTTGGCCTCAGCTCATTTCTTCTTCATCAGGTGGTGCATGGCCGCAGTAGAGCCTTTGACAAGGATAGCACAGAACTGAGGACAGATGCCAAAAGTCCCAACCTCCCTGAGGAAGGGCCCCAGCACAATAGGGTTTCTTTTCAAAGGGAATATGTACACATAGAATTTCTAAATGTTAAAGAAGAAAGACAAATGTTTATATTACTCATCCTGCTGGCTCTATAACATTTGGTTTTTTGTTTTGTTTTGTTTTGTCTTTTTGAGACAAGAGTGCACTATTCAGTTCAGGCAGGCCTTGAGCTCACTTTGTAACCCAAGCTTGTCTTGAACTGGCAGCAATCTTCCTGCCTCAGCCTCCCGAGTGCTAGGATTACAAGCATGAGCCACCATACTCACCTTCTGCAACATTTCAGTTTCTTCAAAAGACAGAATATGACAACATCCATAGTGGTAATTTATGGATAGTAATAATTTAGTTCCTTTAACTTGCTTTAATCTTTGAACAACTCTCGGCCACTTTGAGTTGGCCAGTAGGCTGCCTCAGGTCTACACCCACGTAACCTGAACCACAAAAGGATTGCATGTCTGGGTGGTTTCTCTCAGTAGAACTGGTCCAACCAGTCAAGTTCTTTGAGGCTGCAGGGTCAGTGTACCCGGAGATCACAAACCTGTAATATGAACGTTGTTCTTGTGTATTCATGGAAACATGAAGTCGAAGGGCAGTTCTTCATCTCACCCTCCACTTGGATTTTAGACCTTTGGCCCTGGGGTCTGTGATGTATTTCAAATTCTACCAATAAAATACCTGAAGATCCCTCAGGAAAACAACTTGAGCTTGAGAAAGAGGATTTTTCTGGTTCACATTGCACCTAAGCTTTCCAAGTGAAATAATCTATAAGATAATTTGGGTATCAAACATTGTCATGGGCTACTTGATGCCAATTACCTACTATAAAGTGGCAGGTCTGTCCCAAGCCTAGTGTCGGCTCCAGTCAATCATGTCCTGAGTAATCATGGCAGTGGATTTTACCACCCAAAGCAGACTTCCTGGGCAAGTCAGAGCTATCAATGTAGGGCAAATGACTTGGGACAATTTTGTCTTAGAAGGGTCCATAAAACTTTATGAATGCTTGCCTATGTGCATTTGCCACCCCGTATCCCTTGAGAACACCTCCATCCACACAAGGCCAGCTGCCCTTGAAAATCCCCAACGCTTCCTTCTCCAGAAGGGACTTCTCTTCCTGAAAGGTGTATGTTTGCTATAGATTCTGTAAAGAAGACTATCAAAGGACTTACCTGCTACAGGACTTCTCTGAAGTTCATCAGAGCAACCTTCAGATGGTTGTGTGATTCCCAGGATGAAAGGGATGACAGAAGTGCAAATCACTGAACTGCAATTGCATCGAGTGGGGAAGAAGAACACTGGAAACTCAGGCATAGTTTGAGTGAAATTAAATGAAGAACAGAGGAGAGAAAATTAAATTCAGAATTGTGTCTTAAAAGCTTGGGTGCTCATTTTGATCTTGAAAAAAATTTCTTGGAGATGTCATTTCCATCTCTGTCCATCTTCTAGCCTTTCACAATATCTTTCATCTATTATTCCAGGACTTGAGGGGAATGCGGGAGTTGATAGTGATAAAGTGCTCATTATTTAGAAGTAATAGCTTGTTTATACACAATGATGGCAGCTGTACTCATCTGTCACATGCAGGTCACTGCAAACAGAGTAAAGCAGAATAGCTTATAGAAGTGTAACCAATGGCAGCTACAAGTTTAACGTTCTTATTCCAACATTAAGTTTTTGCAGTATTACTTTCTCCGTGGTAAAGATTCAATGTTTCATTTCAGGCAGAAAATATGAACTGTGTAGGCTTTGTAAGGGGTAATAATGTCATCCTGGAATTCTTTTAAGAATTAATTTGGGGTTCTTCCTCTTTCTCTTCCTTTCAGTCTCTCAGGAGGATTCAAGGAGGGGCGTGGTTGATCAAATGGATGGTTTTAAGTATATATGTAGCCACAATTCAGATTACAAGATAGGTCTGCAGGGTTGTCTTAGTTTGTGCTCTCCTTCATCGAAAAATAGAGAGCATTAGCATTAGCATAAATATCTAGAACAAAGAAAACATATAAACAAATTTGAGTATTAGTCTTAACAAAGGGAAGACAAGTGGAATTTGTCAGAGTGCGCACACTATGAGAATGTAAGGCTAAAACCCAGCTGCCTGTTTCAGTTTTCTTAATGGTATTGGTAATAATATAACCCCCTGAAAGGTCTCAAAGATGTGAAGAACTTATATAATAGTAGACGTGACAATTCTCTACAAAATTGTAATGGGTGCACATTCGGAAAGCATGCATAGTCACGTGTTTTGCATTTGGGTGGTTGTGATCAGTAGTGAAGATGCCAGCTTTGAGCAGAGGATTGACTACCAGCACCATCATCCCCAGGCAGTCAGAAGCAGTGGAGCACTGTATTATTTTGGGTACCACTTCCTGCAGCTTCCCGGTGAGAAACACTTTTCTCCACTGAGCTCCACCAAGCACAACTATAGCAGCATCCTCGGTTCCTCCCCCACAGGACTCTCTCATTTATGTCTCCCTTCAAAAATCTCTTATCTCATGACTCCAATTTGAAATGTTATCATCATGGTTTCATTTGCCATTCTTTCCCAGGTGTTTTTTTCCATTCAACATGGGACAATGCCTTCACCTCCATCCCCCAAGTGACTTTAATGGCAGAGAAAGATCTTGGGCTACTGTACACCTGTTCATTGCTATGTTCTCCAGTGTTTTGACTACTGGAGTCAGTGCATATTTACTGAGTCTTGGCTGTGCCAGCCAATGTGCAAAAATAGGAAAGGCAGCTGAGAAGAGGAGCAGTGTCAGAGCCTGGGTGCCGCCTGGGAAGTAGATATCCTAGCAAGGGAGGCCAAACCAGAGGATGCTGGGCAGGCAGCCTGCATTGCTGGGGGAAGCAATGCAGAAAGAAAGGAAGTGTTGGGACAGGCTGCTTGGAGCTGCTGAGGACAACTGCATAGGTTTGGATGCCCCCACTGGGGAGTGATGCTTTACACCCAAAACAGCCAGTTCCGTTTAGAAGAAACTGATCAAGGAAGGAAACAAAGGACTGACTTGGAAGTCAGTTGCGCTAGATTGAACTCAGTTGCATCTTTAGCCAGCAGCTGTGTTTCTTGGGGGAATTCTCTCAACTTCTCTGAGCCTCTTTCCTCAGGGGGGGTTAAAAAAAAAACAAATAGAAAAAGGCAAATGAAATTGATTGTGTGGTCTTTGTCAATTTTAAACTATTATATCAACATGTTTTTCTACTACCTAAATTCACCCAGCTGGAGAATTATATTCCAAACCTAAAGGTAAAAAAAAAATTCATTTCTCCTTGTATGATTCTAAAGGGTAAAATTTATTGCCTATTTTTAAATGAAACTATCTCTTTGCCACCAGTTGTGCCTACACCTATAACTTCCTTGTGAAAGTGTTGCAAGGGCCTGGGGTGGATGAAGTATACACAGATGCTCAGTGTTGCCCTCCCGCAGTGAACCAGGGACTGGTTCATCCAGGGAGCCAGGATGCTCACTGAACCCAACCATCCCCACCAGCATTCTCACTACATTGGCATCAGATCACTGAGGACCCTTGCAGATGACAAACATCATGAACCTAGATAATGTCACCAAAACCCCAAATCCATTTCCTGGGCTGAAAGTGTAGCAACTAATGCTTGGGTGGGCAAAGTTGAACTGAGAAGCTCTCCACCCTAAAAGGGGGTGAAGATGGGCCTTGAATCTGTTTTTCTCCAGCAAGCATGGTTATGAGTTATACACAGGATACAGAAAGCACGGAAAGGAAAATCAACCCAGAGGGTGAATGGATGGTGATTTCGTGAGTTTTGACAAAATCAGGTGTTCAGACGTCTTGAACCTAGTAGACATCTGATAGACCACTGAATCATCTACAGGTCTCCAAACCAAGCTTGTGAATCTTCCTGTGTAACACAGACAACAAGAACAGCAACTGATAATTACAGGAGTGAGAAAATGGACTTGGGTCAGCATGGTTGGAGAAACAATGAATATCATTTCTTCTTTAAAAAATATCTTGGGCCAGGGATGCAGCTCAGTGGCACAGTGCCTAGCGTAAGGCCCTGGGTTTGATTCCTGCTACCAAAAAAAAAAAAAAATCTTTAGGGAAGGAGAATGTTTCAAGCTTCTTACAAGAGCCAAATTTGTTAATTTCATTAGGGAGCCCCATTTCTATTAAAGGGAGTGTGTAGAAACATCAGTAGAAATAGTAACTCCAAACACCAGGAGTGCATGTACTTCCTTACGCAGAATTCTCTTATTATCAAGCTTTACAAAATATGACCCCACTACAGCCAAATCCAAATGACAGTTTCTCTCAGGCAAACTATTTAGACAAAAATGAAAGATACTTTAGAAATCATTTGCTCTGAGGCCTGCACTTCCCTGATGAAACTGACACTCTGATAGGATAAAATATTTGGCTGAGAACCCACAGTGGGTGGGAAGATGACCAAGAGCATAATTCTGAGTTTCTGACCTGCAGACCCTGGTTCTCACCTTCCTTTTTCCCATCATCTGTTCTGGGTCTTACCTGTCATATTTCAGGGCCCTCTGCCCTGATCTGTTCTGCTCCTCACCTCCGGAGTGGCAAAAGGATGTCCCCTGACTCATCCCTAACCTCAGACCTCTCAGCCCCTGCTTTCTCAGTGTGCCCTACTGCAGACCTCTGCTCTTGGTCTCTCAACATCTCATTTTCTTTGTTTTCTTCAATGCATAACATTGTCCCTGTTTTTACTTTTATTCATTTTATTCTATTCTGTGGTACTAGGAGTTGAACCCAGGCCCTTCTCACTAAGCTATGTCTCTAGCCCATTTTTTTCTTTTGACTTAGGGCTTACATTGCTAACTTATCCAGGCTAAGCTTGAACTTGAGACCCTCCTGCCTTAGCTCCCTGGGGCTCTGGGAGTACAGGTATGAGCCACGGTGCCTGGCCTTTGTCTCTGCTCTTACTAAACACATCCAGGTTTGATACAAAGCAAGATAGCTGAATAACCGGTGATGGGACTTGTTCCCTTACCTCATCTTATTGTATTTTCATGTATCTCTGGGGATTGGAATGTCACTGCTGTGGAACAAATCCTAGTGTGATCAGCAGAACCATCAAGGTCAGAGACAAGCCTCTGTGCCCAGTTAGTGATGCCCTTAGTGCAGTCCCGGCTCCCAGCCCTGGAAAGGAAGGAGCACAGGGTGGCTGCACCAGCTTTCTGCTCTTCTCAGAGAACAGTCAAAGCACAAGATGGAAAATGCTGTTCTTTTCCATGTACAAAAGGACATACATTTTAATTAAAATGATTTTTTTGAAAATGAATTCTCATTCCCCTTCAGAGAGATGAAATATGGCCAAGTTTGCAATTTTTTAAGAAAATGAAGCAGAAAGCACCTGAGGTACAGACATTATAGGAGAAAAGTCAATAAGCCACAGTAAGCAGAACAAGATAAATGGGTGATCGTATTGATCTGAATGAAACAGTTTCAAACCCATAATCTCTAAGAACACACATACCCGCATGCACTCACACAAGCTTTATGAGATTCTACCCAATCTATAAGCAGACATTTATTAAATACCTATGTGGAAAGCACTGCACTAGAAGTCTCATTGTTTCAGTGATGTGAGTTGTGGAAGTCAAGCGACATTACTAGTGGAACGAGGCAGGACTGGCTAAGCGAGAGGAGAAAGACAGCGGTCGTGTGTCCTCTACATGCTCCAACAGTGCTCCCCAAGGCTCGGCCACCTGCTGGCTGGTTGCTGTAGGAAGCGCATTCCAACAGCAGCCTCAACTCCTCTACACATAGCTTGCACATCAGTGTCCACCATGGAATCTTTTTTGTCATATCTTTTTCAGTGACCTTGATTTTGGAGGTATCTCAGGTGACAATTCCCACTAGAGGCACAGCAGATGACAGGGACATGCTTGTGCTGAGGGGTGCTTCCTTCTCTCGAGCACTTTTAACTTGCAAATTAGTTTTCTGGAGGATTTCTCACAGTTGGACAGGCTCGGGGGTGCCAACGGCACAAAAATAGTGACGGTTCACCAACTTTATGAAATAATGAAACCACTGTACATTTCAAAAAGTCCCAATGGCTCCCAACACAACTCATTATAACCTCAATTGTGGCATTGGAAACTCTACCAAAGTCCCACCTTCCTCTGTTGTGCTTGCCCATAGCAGCTGCATTGGGTCCTTCCTGACTGCATCTGATTCTTTATGTGATTCACTGGTTGCTACCTTCAGACCTCTGGCTTTCCTATTGCCAAAAAGCACTGAGTATCTATTTTTCCCTAAAAGTTCCTCTCCATCATGCAAAGGGGAAGAGACTTGGCCTTCAAAACCCAGCATGCACCGTTAGTGCGGGTTGTACATGGATACACCTGTTTTCCAGGTGGTGCCCTTCTGTAAGTAAGTTCACTGGCCCACAGCTTCAGAACATTCAAACCATTCAACCTTTACCATCAAATACATCAGTGAGCTCCAGCTTAAAACTGGTATTGATAGAAACCTCAATGACAAACAGGCACTCGTATCCAAGTAGGAACTTGAGCTGTTGCTGTAGTGGGCTTTTCAAAGATCAGCCCCCAAAAGTCCTTTCAAGATTGGCTTGGATATCTTTTGTTCATTTTGTTTATTATTTGATTAAGAGTAGAAAATTTCTGTGGCACAAGCACAGCCCCATTTCCAAAACAATACATAAATCTGTATCAATTTAGTTGGTGTTGACTTGGCACTGTTCCTCCCTAGAGAGATATCAGCAGACAAGGGACCAAATCTCGGACTGAATTGTCTTTACCCATAAACTCAAGCACTCTTTACACCCTACTTCTGAGAAGAAGATTTAATCACTATACATCTGATCTTAAATAAGAACTGCAATCCTTTTAGGATGTCTTGTGCCGGGTTTTGCCCTTTGAAGGTACTCAATAAACAGTTTTTGGAAGAATCACTGAGAATTTAGCTCACAAGACATCGAAGTGATTATCAGTGCAGTTATGAGATCTTAATGGGAACCTTTGACTTCTAAACAGGGGCTTAAAGGCTTTGAAGTTTTAGCTTTTCTTGTATTGCTTATGCTTTATGCTGAATGTGCATATGTGGTTCTAAAAGATACTAAGTATATTCAAATAATCATCTTATTTGACTTGATAAGAAGAGAGCTATGGTCAGGGAAATATTTTTACCACTAACAGGGAAAAAGAGGATTTTCTGGTACTGGTCTGGTTCCCCAAGGGTCAGTGAAACAGATTAGCTGTGCCCTTGACTTCTCCTATCTCTACAACAAGAACACTGCTGAATTAGAGCTCTGTATTCTTTCTGTCTAAGAGCGAACAACTGATTTTTCAAAGCTGGTTTTAAGTAGCGTCTAACAATGATAGTCATTGTCTTTTAGGCAGAAAAGCTTTGATGTCGTTTTTCTTCAAACTAGTTTAAATTAAGTGGATCTGCTCCTTGAATGAAAGATGAAATTCATGAGTCAATAAGAGTAGTTAGTATCAGAGTCACCTGGACATTTAAGAGGTAACCAACTGAAAATCCATGAAAATGCATGTCACTGAACCATGAGCACAAGGTCATCTGCTCTTGTTCTTGCATGTGTGTCTTTCTGTTGCAGACACACACTGTATATTATAGGGTTCTGCACTTGTCAATTGCGAAGCAGGATGGTTCCTGAGGAGTGCTTGGCTTTGAGCTGTTAAAGGATATAGAATGCAAATACCACTGCCAGTGTGGCTGGAATCATTCAGTAGCTCTGACTGGTTGCTGTAGGAGTGATGCAGATCCTCCAAATACAAAGAAGGCTCAGAGTAACCCTTCACATCGCTCGGCGACCTTCTGCCCCATACAGGCTGCTGGGGTGGCAATCTCTAAGATGCTTTGTTCTTGTGTCAGTCACATGAGGCCTCTATGAAGCATAGATCTCTCTACCATGTGTCTTCCAGGATGACAGAGATAGGCAGTGGGACTAGGGAAAGGTATTTTCAACTCCATGCCACTAAAAAGTCAGTTTACTGAAATATTTAGATCACCAACTTGTATTCCTAGACCATTGATTCTACTGACCCACACAGGGCAGAGTCTGTCCTGCACCTAGTACAGTGCTGATTGCAGAATTCCATTTTACATTGCAGAATTGCATTGGATAGACAGATTTTAACTGGAGGAACTGCATGAGCTGTTGGGTTAGGGGTTAAGATACCGAAGTATCCTGTTTTCACAACTGCTGATGTTCCCGCACAGCTATTGGACACCTAAACTCCAAGGTCAGCCCTTGGGCAGCTAGTAGAAGTGCTAATATTCATGTAGCCTTGTGTTTAATCTTAGACTATCCCCTCCTTGCCTGTTGCTGCATGGAGCTCCTTTAAGGTCTGCAGATATCTGTGCTGTGAGGATTGCTCAGTTTCTTCTAGGAAAGATAGCATTTGTTGGCTAATGCGGGCGTGTACTTTGGATTAGGTGAATGTCTTCACCTAATGTGAGAACATGCTCACATGAGGGCTCCTGCTTTCCTTTTATCTTTTAAGTGTTATTATTTTCCACTGACATAATAACCTTACATATTTATGAGTTACAGCATCATGCATAATAGTTTAATGACAAAATCAGGTTATTTAACACATCCATTCCATCAAATGTTTCTTACTTCTTTGTGGTGAAAACACTCAAAGTCCTTTCTCTAGCTATTTTGAAATACACAGTGAAATATTGTCCACTATAATCACCTACTGTGCAGTGGCTTTGTGCCTGTTGACCTATCTTTCCCATGTCCCCTTCTTATTACCCTTACTGCAGCACCATTCACAACAGCCCATAGATGGAATCATCCTATGTGTACACTAGTGGGCATATGGTAAGGACAACGTGGTATATACACATGATGGAAGAGTCTTCAGCCACAAAAAAGGAAATCCTACAATCTGTGGCAACATGGATGAAGGGCGCTGTGCTCAGAGTAATAATCTTGGCACAGAAAGACAGACACCACATGATCTTCCTCACCTGTAGAACCTTTTCATCTTAACATTACTCAGAAAACTGTGAGTTTACTACCCTGCGACCTTGCTAACATTAGTGGATTTTTCTTTCTCTCCTTCCACATTCGTGGTGAGTAGGAGGTCTTTGGTCACTCCCACTACTCAAGTCAAACTAAGTATTCACTTTTTAGTGTGAATGTGAGAATTTACTCTGAGTTCCAATCCTAGAGAATGAAAAACAGTCAAAATGTGCCTAAGATATTACACAAAAAACATCAGGAGATTATATGAGAAATACAATGGAGAACCTGATAAGTCACAAGGCAGCCAGCCTCGCCCCCTCTCGTGGGAAAACTTTAATTCTCAATATTTCTCTCCTTCCCTTACCTGTTCTACTTCAGTTCCCCTCGGCCACAAAAGCTATCCCTGCCCTCAGTTGCTCTGACAGTTCACCTGCTTGGTTCGTGACATGGACAACTCCTGCTGTTCAGGCTATTCTGACCTGGACACCCTCCCTGCTGCTCTGGGCTTGGGCTGTTCTGGCCCAGGGTTATCTCCTCACGCCACTCCACCCCCGCCAGAAAAGAGCTTAAAGACCCACGCTTTCCTCAGCTTGGATGTTACCTTGGTCCGCTAGGTAGTCTGCTACTCTGTCCCTCCCCCAATAAAGACTTCTCTCGTGTCAGAAGGTCTGGTCTGGTTCCGTGTGGGGTCTCGGTTTCTAAACAGAACCTATCTGGTGGTTAAACCAGAGAATAGAAACCCGAGTTATTCCATCTGTCTGAACATAATAAGTAGCTGGTTATCTTTGGCAGATCAGTTAGCAGCTCAGTGATGGGTTCATTGTAGGGGTGACTAAGACGTAGTCATTCTTCTGGTTGCTAGACTAAGAATAACTTCTACCCCCCTGGGACAGTGCCTTGAAGAGATGCCCTTGTTCTGCATTCTAACTCACAAGGCTCTTCAAGGACAGCGATGCTCTGTCCCATTTATCACTGGGAACGCAGTGCCTTCAACAACACTCAGCCCGTACCAGATGCCTAAGGAGTATTTGCTGAGTCAGCGAGTGATGAGTGGATGCACTCAGTCTGTTGGACACATCTTCCCTTCTTCTAGAGAGAATTATAGATTCTATTCTCTGCCAAAAAACAAATTTGCTCTGGATTTTGTGGGGTAAAATTTTTCCAGCTCAGCAGCATTTTTTCATCCCTGTTAAAAAGAGGGAAAAACCTGCTTGAAGTGATATAAACAGGCAAACACAGGCACCAAACACTGTTAAAGGAAATCCAATTGTTTTTCATTGAGTTCAGTCAAACTGCTTCTGCTTGAAAACTGGAGAATGCTTCTTACTCACTTAGCCGTCACCTTCGACACATCCAAAGAAAATCCTGGATTCACGTAAAGAATCTTGGAGGGACACATATGGAAATTAATGACTGAACATCATCATATCAAATTCATTTAAAGAAATGCTGTGCCTCCTCCTCTCCCTGCTGGGCTAATCCATGATTCTAATCGATGATAGTGCGGGATATCACAAATATCATATAGCTGCATGTGTCACAAGCTCCGTTTCCCCCACAGCAACCCTGGGTTAACCCTTCACCTTTCACTCTACAGCTAATTAAATCCAGTGACAGTTCGGGGAGGCATTCTTCCCCGAAATCTTTAGTGAGGGTCTTAAATTCCTTCCTACTTACTCTACCCGCTATGCTTACCTCCCCACAGTACATCTGCCACAGTGTCACAATATTTGTCAAAAGCTGCCACACTGCCATGGCAACCTCATAAACCCGTCCCTCACCCAACTCTTCAAAGAGTTTATAAAAATCCAGCAGGAAACGTCTGCCATAGGCTGTCCGAGTGGCTTGTTTTAGGCAGGGTAGTTAACCTTTTTCCCTTTTCTTTCTTCTCCACTCCCACCTTCAAATCATTTCTAAATATTTAAAAGTAATTTGACATTTATTAAGCCATCAAACAAGACATGCGAGTGCAGCTCAAGTTCATTTTCCTTTCTCTGATACTACTTTCGGAGGTCAAAATCATCACTTGCCCCCCCCCCTTTCCCATCAGGGTGAGTTCAGCTGAAGTCAAAAGCTCATTCTTCTCCTCCCTCTCATCTCCACCTACCTGGGAGGCTTCACCTTGTTGGATGCCTTTAGAACTCTGCAAAAGTCCCATCTACAGGAAAAATTCATGGAAAAAACGTCACAGAAAAGGCGGTAGGAGTAAGACGGACCGTGCATTCTAGCACAGGTAACCAGGTAACCTCCACCTTTCTGGAGCCCATTTCACTAGCTATAAAGGGAAACTGTTTCCTTTGTGATTTCCTTTCGAAGAGAAGTTGCCTAAGATATCTGTCTGCATTATTCCCAGTGCTCTGGGGTTTCCCTTTGGGCTGGTTTGGGCCTGTGCATGGACATCTTATTTATCCCTGTCCTAGATCTGAGGACAAGGCAGATGCCTGGCTGTTAGCTAAAGAAAGGGATGTTTCTAAATTTTGTAGTGTTGTGGGTTTCATTGTTTTTTAAATAAAAGTAAACATGTTAGGTAAAAAGAAAAAAAAATAACTCCAAGGAACAGTCAGCTAATACCTGCTAGACCTTTTTTGGGTTGGAGACTTTGAAAGAGTATAACTACTGAAGTATGGCTATATTCACTTATATGACACTTTATACATTAGATGCCCTTGAGCAAACTTTGGTTGGAGGTTTTCATACAAATACCATTTAAGCTAATTTAGCTCAGGACACCATGGAATGCATGTAATAAACTAGTTTCTGGTGAAAGATGCTTGAATGACAAAAACTGTACAACTAAGGCAAAAAAGGAAGTTAGGTTTAGCTTGGGCAGGGTCGATTCTGAGTTGGCATAGCTGGGTGTGTATCCACAAGGCACAAGGAACGACTCTGACTGTAGTGAATGTGCTGGTGTCTCTGGCACCGTCCCAAGGGCCTCTTGTTACCTTTGTCTCTTTCCTTTGCTTATGCATGGTGTTGACACCTGTCTAGATAACCCTCGAAACACACAGTCTTTGTGGATGATTGCATTCATTCATTTCTAATTCGTAATCATTAGTAATGTATTATCTCAGGAATTTTATACTTCATCTAAAATCTCAAGGCTCCGAACATTTCACAACTGTTCACGGTAGCCTAGCACAGGAAACAGCTCGGCTCAGGCTAAAAAAGTCCCCAGTCCCTCCCTGGCAGTGTGAAGCAATAACATCGGTCTTTAATCACAAGCTGACAGAGTCAGAGAATAGCGGTGATACAGATGCTTATCACTCCATGTTTCAAAGCTGTTTTCATGCACTGGGCACCTTGGAATTTCCCCTCTTCCCCGCCACCTTGATGTCAAGAGCAGCTAGAATATGTGAGTAAACTCTAAAAGGCCACACAAGTTTGTCTGAACTACCCTGGGAATTCCCTCTACACGTGTTGGTACGAGGGAACGAGAGGTGATTTTGTAGGGCATATATATTACAATATAACAACCGTTCAAAAAAAGCACCCTGATTTTTCTCAGTGTCAGTTATACTCTGGGCAGGGACAAATACACGGCAAGATCAGATCAATATATCTGGTCCACGGGAAAAAAAAAAAAAACCTAAGTATTTTTGTGTTAGTGGATTGAAGCCGCATGGATAGACAAGATCACCTAGTGAGTGAATGTGGAAGGTCAGAGTCAAGGTCAACGCTGTCAGGAAGGCCAGTTTTTAATTTTTTAGAAAGTAAAAGGTAAATTTGAAAAAGATCAGGCAGAGAAATAAGAGACAAACCTGGAGTGTGTGGGGGATGTAAAATCCAGAGAAGGGAGGGTTTCAGGAAGGTAATTGTGGACAATACTCTTGAATGATCCTGTACTGTTGGGTAAAAAAAGCAAAGAAATTAATTATGTAGCCTGATATGAGCTGAATCTTTTTTTCCAAAATTTACACATCTAGTCACTAACCCTCATTATATCTGTATTTGGCATGGGGGTGTTTAATAAGGCCAATGAGATTGAACAAGGTTATGAGACTGGCTCTTAATCTAACATGACTGGTGTCCATATACAGGGAGAGGAAACTCAGAGGAAAGACTGGGTGAGGACACGGCCAGGGAGATAAAGTAGCTTCTGGGGAATCCAACTCTACCCACACCTTGATCTTGGGCTTTGAGCTTCTAAACCTGTAAGAAAACAACTTTCTGTTATTCAAGCTTCCTTCGCTGTGATAGTTAGTTATAGCAGCCTTAGCAAACTAGTATAAGCAATAAGGCCACAGGTGCTCTTGGACAGAGCTGCTTCAGGAGAAAGATAAAGGTAGAAAACCATTAGAGGATCTTGGAAAAGGTGCAGGTGTGGAAGTAAATGGAGCTGGGATGCACAACTAACACTCCCAGGACGTGTGAATGTGAAGAGAGAGAGAGGGTTTGATGAATGGAAAATGCAAAGTTTTGAGATCATGAAGATTAAACTCGAAAATTAGCAAACAATGAATGAGATCATTTTCAGCCAATCAAAGAAAAATAGCCTGAATAAGAGATTTAAGGTAAAAACTTAAGGGCACTTTGACATGGCTGTCCAGGGATAAGGGTACCAGGTAAGTAGCACTAGTGACCGTAAGGTATTGAACTATGTCTTGGGAAAAAGGTACAAGAGGGTTTAAACGTTGATGAAAAAGGTCACTACAATCTTCTTATCTCCATGTTGGGACAGGAGGGCTGGCTGCGGGCCTTGTAGACTCCTGTCAGAACTCTCTGGGAGGTGACAAATGGGTAGTTTTCTTTCCCATCCTATGTTAGTCTGGATCCTCCAGGAAGACAGAGAAATGAGAATAGCCATGCCATAAGAGAGACTTAGTGGAAATACCTTTGGGAGAAATGTGGGGAGAGAAGACGAGGTTGAGAGTGTCATTGGGCCTTTGAAGGACTTGTGGGTGGGACCACAGTAGGCGGCAAGACTCTCTGCTGCTCTTAGAGAATCTTGGTAAAGCTGATGGAGAGTTCTTGAGACACAGATGCCCACCAGAGGAGCCCCTGTTTTCCAGAAAATGGCTGGTCTATATCCCTGCCTCACTTGGTCATTGACTAGGAGAAACCTAGAGATAACAAGGCCATGGGCTCTGGGATATGGGCTACCTCTTGGGGCAGAGCCTTAGTGCTGATGTGGTGTTGAATTTCCACAGGCAATAGTGGAACTATGATTCAATTATGCCACCTGCAGCCGCAAGCTGAAAGTCATGTTACAACAGTCACCTCACATCCCATGTCTATTTGTAGTTTCTTACTCAATAACATTATTTTACACAAAGCGAGTGAGTAGAAATAAAAGTTCCAAAGGAAATCTTAAAATATTCTTTTTTTACGTCTCTAGTCATCTACCTGAAGAGCAATGATACTGCTCAGTTGAATAAGTCAACTGACTGTAGTAAATTATAATTCAGGCACCTTGGAATTAATTGGTAAGAGAATCATCTTTTGTCATGAATGTTTAAAGCATTCTGAATCTCTTGTGTAGTGATGGTATAACATATTTTAGCAGGTAAGATGAGACAAAGGAAAAAGGTAAAGAACACACTCTACCTCACCAGTGACATCATTAATTGGTAGACTTGACCCAGCCCAAATCCTGGTTCTCCTTCTCTCCAGTATAGCCTTTTTCCCATAGAAGAAGTTGCTTCCCAGAATACTGCTTAACTCCTAGTCCCAGAAACCCAAAGCCACTTACTTTCAGTGTATTTGTTAAGGGAACAATTCCATTCTAAAATGCACATTTCTCTTTTTATAAAAATGTGACTTAACAACTATGTACTAAGAACACAGGTTTTGCCAAATGGGTATTGGGTGAGTCAACAGTTAGTGCTTTCTGAGAAAGGAAATAAGCAAAGGAGAATAACCAGCCTCTTTTTCTCTCCACTGTGTCTAGAGACTGTCATAATATCATGTGTTCACTTTTTTATTTTTTATGATTGAGTCAATATTTGTACATGTTTATGAAGTACAGCATGATAACGTGGTGCATATACACAATGTGCAATGGTCAAATCAGGGCAAGAAGCGTCTTCTCAAATATTGATCATCTCTGTGGGTAGGGAGTCCTTGTGCTTTTCTAGCTATTTTCAAATACATCAGAGATCACTGTGACCAATACTTTCCCTATTGTGTTACAGAAAACCAGAAAAAATTCCTCTCACCCAGCTGCATTTCAGCAGTTGCTATTTGCCTGACCTCTACCTTCCGTTTCCTCACTCCAGCTTGCAAAGATCCCGACCTCCTGTGACTACCATTCTACTCCATCCTCGCACAATGTGGATTTTAATCCTCGCAAATGCATGAGAACACACAGCACTTGTCCTTCAGTGTCTGCTCACCTCACCCAACACGGTGACCTCAGTTTCACCGACACCACAAAAGACAGGGTTTTACTCTTCTTTATGGCTGAATGACATGACTCCATACATTCATTTCAAAAGTTGTAAACTGAGTCACAGAATAAAGAATGATTTTGTCTTTTCACTTCCTTGAGAGTGACTGCCCAAGTCAGAAATGTTACGCAAAATTTCTAATCCTACACCAACTCAACTGGCTTGAAATTGTGCTCCTTTTGCGGACCAAGCACATCGATAACTGAGAATCATTTATGGTGTCCACAGGAAGAAGAATAGCTCCCTGTTTGCAACTGAACAAAGCAATTTTTTTCAATGTACAAAGAGAAACAAATAGTTGTAGAACAGGTTTTCCTGCCTCTGAGTATACTGGTTACTGACACGAGAACTTCTCTTTACTGGTACTGTAGTCATATTCTTTCTGCTTCTGTTAATTCTTCTCTGCATTTAGGATTTGCAGTAGGAGGGAAAATGGATCTCAGATCAAGAGAAAACTGATTTTTTTCTTCTTTTGCAGAGTGAAGTTAGGCCAGGAATCAATAACCATGTGATGGGTTTTGTAATAATCATTTTTCTTCCAAGGTTTGAAACTTCAAATGCCTCTATCCTGAGAGTGATGACCAACATCTTGAGACCAAACCAAAACTCTGCAAAACTTCACTCAGGTTTATTAAAGTACTGGAAACTGTAAACATTCTATGCTAGGAAGCTGAACAATTCAGAGGCATTAAAACAACCCCAAACACGATTTTCTATACTGGTGCTTTAAGTTCATAAACTCACAGTCCCAATAGGTCCCAAAGAAGTGTCCTCTATTATTTTGTTCAATTTAGAAATGGTCCAAACACAGATTGGCAATAGTAATCAGACCTCTTCACAACCCTCTGAGATGAGAAGAGAATGACAGGTCTGACCTGGGATGATGAAATATAACACTGTGTTCTTCCAAAACCTTGATATAAAACTCCCAAATGTGGATGCTATATGATTACCAGAAACATCTTTGATTTTATTTCATATTTTTTAAATGTGTGGTCTTTGCTCAGTAATTTTGGTTTTCATCCTTATTTGGCATGGCCACACTCATTGGAATCTGAAGGTAGAATTAAACCTAAATCTCCTGCATGGATGAGAATCTATGTCATCTTTAACCTGGTTTTGAAAGTCGTCAAAAACCAGGATTATACAATCTTGGTTGTAGAAAGTTCTTTCTCTGTGTTTTTCCCTATCAGTGGTACTTGTTTCCATTAAAGGTTTGCTGACTTGGTTTGTTAGAAGTAAACGTGATGGCTTTGATGCCATTTTTCCACTCACTTTGTTGGCTACAATAATCATCATTGTCTTCTGATTCTTTACTTAAAGATCTTATACCCCAAACTTAAATAATAACCTGAACAGCCTTCTATGTACTTTTTCATGGATAAGTTATTTGAGTGTCTTTCTTGAGCAAAGTCTTCTGTGGGGCCATGGAGAACTGTCTTGAGCAAAGTCTTGAGTAAAGTCTTCTGTATTCGTTCAAGTCCTCTGCGCTTGTTCATGCTCTGCTTTCCTGCCTTGGGTTAGTTTAATCCTCACATCATTCACAGTGTTCAAAGAATGGGGGAAGAGCTGTCTGCCTTCATCCTTCTATTTTATTTTGTGCAAGCAGAGAAACTAGAAATTGAGAAATTAGAAATTCTCCTAGAAATTCTCCAGAGCTTTCCCTTATTTGTTCATTGACTCTAAGACTATTGCTCAAATGATCACTACGAAAGAGTTGTGATTACAATATTTGGCATAGATTCTCCATTTATGATGGGGTAGATGCTGGGAAATTAACCATAAGTGCTACCATAAGCATGTAAAAAAATCATAAAGTACAGCTAAAGAGCGATGAACTGTAAAGCAGACACAGCCAAAATGCTTTGGGTATTAAACTTGGAGAAGTGATTTCCAATGAACATTAGGAAAGAGCTGGTTTCTGAATGGAACACCCGATTTAGGTGCAGGAAGACGGGAAAGAGTCACTTAATTTGCCAATCAGGAACCGGGGGGAAAATGGAGCATATGTAGCATTACCAGTCTGCTTTTGCTGAGGTAAAGCTGCATGAAGATGTATTAGTTTTTGCTGTGATAAGAATTTCCACGCCTCGGAGCCACAATCATTATATCTTGCCCATAGGGTGCTGCTCATCTGCAGCCCTGGCTGGGTCTGCCTCATGTGTCTTCTGTTCCCTGGGACCAGACTGAGGAGCAGCCTTCCCTGGGATCTGCTCCTTTTCAGCAAACAGTAGAAACCCCGCAGGGATTGCCTTTGATGTTTTTTCACATTCTGTAGAGGCAGGAAGTTGAAGTGGGGACTAAATCAAATCATAACTCTAACTTTTATCTGTGTTCCTTTGTGCCTGGCATGGAAATATACCATTTCATTTAATTCTTACGCTTAAATCCTTTGAACCTTTGTATTTTATCCGGGAAATGTAGAGTTGTTTTGTTTTTTTTTTTTTTAAATCAGGGATTGAACCCAGGGCCTTCACCATGAACTGCATCCATAGCTTTCTTTCTTTTTCCTCTATCTGTCTCTTTCTGTTTGTCTGTCTCTATCTCTCTGTCTCTGTCTGTCGTCTCTCTTTTTGGGACAGGGTTTCATCAAGTGGCAAAGTTGCCCGGGCTAGCCTTGAACTCGTGATCCTCCTCCCTCATTCTCTCAGGGTGCTGGGTTACAGGTGTGAGCCAGACGTGGTTGTTAGGTTCATGCCTATTTTTAAAATAAGGAAACTGAGACTTAGATTGGTTATCGCTTCTCGGCCTTTTGGCTAAGATCAAGTGTGAGACTCTGATTGGTTAACAAACTGATTCTACTTTCCTCAGTTAAGGAGGTGAAATTGCCGGTATCTAAGGACATTCTAGAATCCAAACCCCTCCCACTACATCAGGCTGTCTCTCCCTGTGAGCTAAGAGAGATGGAGCCCTACAGCCAGAGGGTTCCAAGGGGCAGACAACGCGGAGGGGCTGAAATCTCCTCGCGGAGCTCATTCCCTTATGTATTCCTCTATTCAGCAATTAACTTTTTTAATACCAAGAGTTGTTCTAGGCTCTGAAAACAATGCTGTTGCTATGAAAATAGGCAACACAAGAAGTTACACTCAGAGAATGGAAGATGACCATTTCTGTATGTGTTAGAGCAGGGGTTCCCAGCCACACCACAGAACAGGAAGTAAGCTGCAGGCATCCAGGGACGCTCTCCCTCTGTCTCCAGCCACTCCTATCTCTAGCGTTATCACCTGAGCTCCACTTCCTGTCAGATGAGCTGCAGCGTTAGATTCAGTGACTCTGCTGTCGCTTTCCCTTGCTCTCACGGGAGCGGGAACCCCACTGTGAACTGCCCATGGGAGGGATCGCAGTTGTATCCTCCTTATAAGAACCTTATTTTGAAACTACCCTTTCTCTCATGGTCTCTGGAAGAATTGTCTTTCACTAAACCAGTCCCTGGTACCAAAAATGTTGGCAATCACAGCTTTAGAACGTGAAATTTTAGGTGTTGTATATAGCTCAATTCTAACTACTAATTTATTTAGAGTCTAAACTCTAAGTGAGTAAAACTGTTTTATATCTGTACTCTCCTGCACATGATAACTTCTCTGGAAAGATTTGATGTGCAAAAAATGGAGTGACCAAGGGGCTTGGCTTTCCCTTTCAACCTGGAGCCCTATTTTTCCCTCATGCACCATCAAACCCTCTCTAATAGCCAGATATCTCCCTCCCTGCATCAGGTCTCCCTGTCCCTGAATCCCGGAACTCTGGGAAGCTAATGCAGGAGGATCTCAGGTTGGAGCCCAGCCTGGGCATTTTAGCCAGAGTGAAATCCCTGGACACAGGGTCAAGTATCTAAGGCAGAGACTTCATTCATCATGTTATCTTCTCAGTGAGAAACCTCCAGCAACCCTCCAGAGGTTAGTGGAACACCTGAGGCCTTTCAGAGGGTTTGTCTTCAGACCAGATCTTCGTATCACTTACTGCCACCCTCCCAGCCCAGTGCCCTAGAACCTGTACTCCATCTGTGTGGGACCATTTCCAATTCCTTATACATTCTAGGCCTCCTCCATTTCTCCAATAAACTCTAAATTATCCTGCAAGACACAATAGCTCAAAAGTTGTCTTATCTTTACATTATTTGGAGCTAGTAGCCCTTTTTTCTGATATCAGTTACATTTTCATTATCACTCTCCCCATGAGTTCAGTGTGTGTGTGTGTGTGTGTGTGTGTGTGTGTGTGTGTATCCAAGACTATGGCTACCCAGATTTAGACTCAGAGTTGAGGCTTTGCTCATCTTCACTTGAGTGGTTCCTGCAGAGGTGACTAGCAGGTCATAGGTGTCCAGCAAATGATGACTAGATGAATGCACCTATGGAGTGAGAGGCACTGAGGCTTCTACCCAGCCATAAGGCATTGATGCAGGCTTCTTTGTTAGAATTTTATGCTGGTTACAGACAGTTCCATGGCTCTCTGTCTGCCGCCACAGATGAAAGAGACACTTTATGTAGATATGTGGTGTACAGGTCACAACTTTTCAGCCACAAAACCTCTTCCACAGGTGGCAGTGACCTTGTGGTGGTATCTGTTACCAGGAAAACCTCCCTGAGCTGTCATGTAGAGAGACTGACATAAATTCAAGATGGTAGCCCTTGGGTCAGCCCAAGCCATATTCACCCTGGCTCTGTTATTCTAATTTGCCTTGGAATGAAGGATCATTTTTTAAAAGAGAAAACACAGCTAATCATCATGTGAAATGAGTGCTTGCACTGCTGTTGTGTCATTTTTTCCAGTGGGGGCAGGTGAAATTTTTTTAGAAAGTCAGCTCATCTTGAGAATACGATCAGATCTGCTCCTTTTCAGCTGAAGAAATATTCCCTTTCTCCTTTGTGCAAAGGATGAGGATGACAGGAAACTTTGATCTTTCCTGACAAGATAACTTGGACGTTTTCCTCGGGGAGAGGTGACTGATCATTTGGTTCTGCTAGAGAGTAAAGTGCAAAGTCTGAAAGCGCTCACAGAGATGCCGCCTTTATAGTCCCCTCCTTTGAAAACATGTGAGGGTACACAGCGTGTTCATTAGATAAGCAGCCCGCTTGTGAGTTTTATTTCTAAAGGCTCTTGGGTAATTGGTCCTAGGACAAGAGGCTATCTCTGCTCTACGATGTGCATAGAAAAAGCCTTCCTCAGCCCCCAAACATGCCCCAACCCTAACTACTCTGACCAGCATTGATGTCTCTCCTCTCTGAACTCTTAAAAAATTCCTTTTGCCTGAACTGACTGCAGAATGTTCATTATATCCATTGTACTGGGTCATGTACCCTCCTCCTGTGTTCCATATTGTTCCTATAGATTTAAAACATCTCAAGGACAAGGGACATGCCATATGTTGTGTTAAAATATCATTCCTCCTAGTGTCCAGCACAAAGCAGAGTATGTGAGTGATGTTCGGTGAATAATTTGGTTGTTGGAGCCCCAGACACAAGGAATAAAAAGACATGTTAGAAATTAATCATATTATGGGAACTTCTTTTCAAGCAATTACACAAGATGCAATCATCAATTTATAACTGAGCATTATTTCTTTTGTAACCTATATGATAGATAACGCCTACAGCCAGTAACACCCACAGCTTCTTGGCAACCTGAAGCTGGTTCCCTAGCTCTTGCTAACACAAGGATGGTTTCTTTGTAATCAGATTGAAGCATCATCCCATTTCTTTGAACAACAACAACAAAGATACAGCTCTAGGAGGAAGCTCATGTACTGTTCCGTGGTCTGACCTTAAAAGTGTGAACTGAAGCCTGGTGAGGTGGCACAGGCCTGTAATCTCAGCATTTGGGAGGCTGAGACAGGAAGATTGCTGTGAGTTCGAGTCCAGTGTGGGCTACAAGTTCAAGGCCAGTCTGAACTGCGTAGTGAAACCCTGTCTCAAAAAGACAAAAAATTGGAGGTGATCCGGGGAAGATGGCGACCGGGTGAGCAGCAAGGGAGCGAACCTCCTTAATAAACACCACCAGCTCGAGACAGACTTGGTGAGCGTGAATGCCGGAACCTCGGCTGGGAAGTTTAAACTGGGCGTATTTCTCTGAGATGCCGGGGGAGATGTGGTAGGGCAGACCAGGCTGCCGGGGCGAGACGTGGGAAAGTC
>PVLD010018767.1:0-38127 GCA_004027595.1 Dinomys branickii
TTCTTGTATGTATTAGAAATTATGAGATAGAGCACTTGGTATAAGACACTCAAAAATGCTATTTTTATTAATTTTATGTGGAGATATTGAGGTCTTTATAAAGAGGGTACCTGTGTCTAATTTTTTTTACCTCTTTCTTTCAACTCAGGCACACACAGGGATAACAGTCCACTTCAATAATTTTTTCATCATTTTGCTGAAGATGTTGAGGCTGAATATTAAAGTTCAAAATTTATTTAAAGTCATTGTAGATGCTTCATTTTGCAACTGTGGGATGTATTTTGCATTTTAAAGAGGCAAAAGAGGCGGGATTATAAATACAATTAGGATTAGTTTTTGCAGTGTTACCTTTTAGAGCAAAAATGTCAAATTATTGACCTTATAATATTTACTCTAATAAGTAAGATAAATTTTCGTCCACATCCATTTTCCCTAATATGTACGTATGGCTTTGATCCCCTGAAGACAAATTGCATTAAAATTATTTTTAAAATGATAAAAATCAAAAAACATGAAGAAAACCTGAAAGACACACTACAAAACATGAATTAAAAAATCAGCACATACATTTTGGGTAATTAAAACGTGTTCCTTATTTTGATTCATTATACAAGGATGCAATTTTCCTTGAAAGGCTAGCACAAGGCTGGGAAGCACAATTTAAGTTATGATATGGTAGAATTTTAGTGGGGAAGGTGACTACAAAATTAGTAAATATAACCATCCCATTTTTTGAATGGAGAAATTGAGGTCTATAGAAATCAAATAACTGGCCCATAATTGAGGCAGAGCCAAAAATTCATGTAAGTATGTGGTTCCCAGTGGTTCAGAAACTCTGCTCTGTTGGATACAACTGTCTTATAAAATAGAATTGTTAATTCTTCTAGAACATTTAGCACTTTTTTTCTAATTAACTGAAAAAAACAAGGGGATGATAATGGAGATATTTTTAGTGATTGTTGTGGCACCAATCGCAGGGGAGAAGAGACCACTTTAACTGCAATAAGCTTGATAAAAGCATTGCTTCAATTCTGCACAACTCATCTATTTTTTTTATTTTTTTTAAATTTTATTTTAAAGACAAAAGAATGGAGACATATGAACCAGAAAAGCTGTAAACAATACAGAAAATACAAAGTTATACAGAATATAGTAGGGAATTAGCACTGGATGTTGTATTACATAGTTATCTTCACATTAGTTAACACAAAAACATTAAAGGAAATACCAAATTATAGAGAAGATAGTAGGAAATTTGCACTGGATGCTGTATAATATAAAGTTATCTTCACTTCTGTTAATACAAAAACAATTGAGGAAATACAGAATTATAGAGAACATAGAAGGGAATTAGCTCTGGATGCTGTCCTACATAATGTTACCTTCACCTTTGTTACTCAGTTACGCAGATGATGGCCCATTTGATCATTCAATTTTTCTCCTCCTTCATCTCCGTTGCCCTACCACTCAATCAGTCATCTTCCCTGTGATAATAATTGTACTCCTGGGTTTATCTATATCCTTGTACTCTTGCCTTGGGAAGAGATATAGCTGCCTCAGACTATACTATAACATACATGGGTATATACAAACTGCCATGGTTGGAGGTGGGAAAGCACATATGCTCACAGTAGACCGCCCAGCTCCACCCTGTCATCGTGCTATGAGTGGGGGCGGGTCCAGTCCATGAGGTGCCCTGAGCGGGGCCCTCAGTGGAGCAGCCACTGGGCCCACTGCGGAGCAGCAGCAGAGCAGCCATGGGGCCCACAGTGGAGCAGCTGTGGGGCCCACTGCAGAGCAGCATTGGGTCCCACTGCGAAGCAGCCGTGGGGCCCACAGCGGAGCAGCCGTGGGGCCCACTGTGGAGCAGCCGCGGTGTGTATTTAAGTTTTAATCTAGTTCCTATCACAAGATAGGGCTCCCTCTTGTTATAATAATAATGCATAGTAACATGAATAATAATTAATAACTAATTATTATTGTTTATGCGTGGGTGAGACATTAGATGTGGGTGTTGGACGGGGGATTCTTCTTCATCCCTCAGATGTCACCAGGCGTTTTCCCTGAGCTTTCCTGTCTTTTTGTCACATTTCCTATCCCTCCTTCCCTAGGAGGGTAATGAATTTCCTCCTCGGTGGGTGACAGCCACCGGTCTACGCTTCTAGATTGGGAGGATGAAGTCTATCAAAAGTGCTACATGTACCAGCTCCTCACAATTCATTTAACCAATATATACTGAAAACATGTAGAAAAAAATAATACAACCCTCCACCCACACAAAGAATGCTAGAGGTCCCTGTGAGGGCGTGCGCGCATGCTCCTCCAACTTCCAAGCCCTGCCCCATCCTTCCCTGCCCAGCCTGGGCCAAGGTCTTGCAGACATCTCCCTGCTCCAGAGAGCCGCATGTTCCCCAGCAGGCCCCAGCCTCAGGATGGGATGTGTGTATGATGGCAGAAGCAACCAGAAGCAGGAAGCCCCAATCTGAGTCACACCCTCCAACCCAGTTTTTAATTGCAGTAAAGCAGATGTTTCCATAACCATCTCCTCGTTTACGGCTCTCACTTTGTATTTAGAATTTGGGCACCGAGGAGAGCGATGTAGTTAATTAGCTCCCTCAAGTCCCCCAGAAGGGACCAGACCAACTGGCTCTGGGAAGGTGCGGTGGCAGGAGCTGCCTGGTGTGCTGGCAGGAAGTGTGGACTGCCAGAGGGGGGAGGTGGCTCCCGGGATACAACGAGGAGCAGCTTTGGACCATTGGCTGGAGATAGAGAAGCAAAATCAAATACGGAGACTCCCAGTGGGATGGGGAACGTGTTTCCTTGGCCATTCGAACTGGCCAGAGGAAGTTTTCTCTGGCCTCATCTGAGACTCATTTGACCTTGGTGTCCAGCTTTGTGTCCTTCTACAAGCTTCTCCGGGGCTGAGATCCTTGCCCTCTCACCTATGGCAGTTTAGCTCCTCCTTCGAGCCCCCTCCTGTGGCCAGCCGCCACCTCTGTCTACTCCCGAAGACTCTCACTCCTGTGTGTAACAGAGGGAACCTGCAGCTCGCTGGGGCCGCCTGAGCTCACTACACACTGAGCTGAAAACCTGGAGAAGATCATGTCTTTATTGCACTCCCCTCCCACGGACGGTGTTAGCAGTATTTCACAATAGTGTTAGCAGTATTTATGAATTTGCCACCAACAGAAATCATAACTCTTCTCATACCACATTATGGTTGTTAGACTTGATATCTCTAAATGTCATTTATGCTCATCACAGTTTTGAAATTACAATACTTATGAGGCTTGTTGCTAGATATTACTAAATTACAATTTAACTAAATGGCTTGGTAAGTATTTCTGTACAACTGGGTTTCTCTGGAGTCCTACGTTTTTATTTTTTGCTCTTGATAATGTTATTCTGAGGAATCTATAGATATTAGCATGTTGCCAAGGGATCTATATAGTATGATAGAGTTCAAGATGTGAAATTCCTGCTTTGGCTAAGAAAAGCACTGCAGCAGCCATGTGATTGAAGTTTTCCTTTCATATCATCAGTTCCTAGTTGGGCTCCATCTGCAGTCGAGGCTGGTGACCAGGAAGAAAAGACTCGAAGATGTCCCTTGTGGAGGACCACCTGGAGGACTCTCCTTGAAAGAAGAGCAGTTGTCTCCATTTTAGCTAAACCTGGTCCTATTCCCAAGTATTTATATATACAGAGCTAGCTAAGACATTTTCTTACCCCATCAACTGGCTTTCAGCAACGCAAACTGGTCAAGCTGAGGAACTGATGTGTAGCCTTTGAAGGAAGGCAACAGGTCAGTGTTACCTCACCTCTCATCACTACGAAAAAGCATGTGTGAGCCAGGCCAACTCCATGGTGTCAGCCGGGGTGGAGCCTTGAGATACGAGGCTATGACTTCCCAGGGCGTAAAAGTTATACATCAGAGCTGAAGCACCGACCCCAAAACGTTAAATATTACCTCCAATTATGTTATGTAGATTACTTTTTATGCATATCCTTCTCTCTGCATATTGCAGAGGTGATTTCAGGCCTCCGAGCTAACCCAGCCCACAGTGCTCATGTACTTTCGTACTTGCTGCCATTCTCACAGTCAATTATCCTCAAGCCGCTTCCCTCTTCATGAATTAATAAAACCTGAGCTCAACCGTGGGTTGAGGCCTTTGTTCCTATTAGCCATCATCCTAGCTGGACTTAGGACCCTGGGCTCCCCACAACTACAACCATACCTTAGTGTCTTTATTCTCGCCATGGGTTGCACTGGAAGCGGTAGATTAGAATTAACTGGATAGAATTCCAACAACTTTTCCATGGGATCACAAATATGAACTTCCCGGACCCTAACGAGGACTGAGAAGGGCTCTCTATAGTTCCTGTCCTGAGAGAACCTGTACCAGTGGGCTGTCACTAAGCCATCTTATCCCAAGCCCTCTATGGTGAAGAGGGGACACCCGTGCTCTCGCCCTTCAGGAGGTGGAGCAGGACTTCTGTCTGTGACAGTGAATGTGGCTTTCAAGGTCAGGTCACATGAAATGTTATCACTTTCTTCAGGACAAGCCTCAGCTGAGATCCCAACTGACAGCCACATCAGCCACCAGATACTGGAGTGAAGACAGTTTCCCATGCACTGTACCCCCCAGAACTTTCTACAGCTACACAGAGATCCCGCTAGTCTAGGCCTTATAACTAGGGAGAGAGTAACAGTGACCCTCATTGCTTTGAAGTGCTCAGTTCTGGGGTGGCCTGTTCTCCAGCAACAGAAGGTACCTGGGATATAGTCTAGTGCCTCTTTCAGTTATGCTATATTTTCTACCCTGTGGTTATTGCACAAAGTGTAAGATATCTGAACCCCAAAGTTGAACACATACATTGCAAATGTGCCTTACCCACAGCACTGTCAGGTAGACAACTTCTGCAGAGGGGGCTGGGATGTAGCTCGGTGGTAGAGTGTGCACTCAGCATAAGTGAGGCCAGAGGTCAATCCCAGTACCAGTAAGAGGAGAAGGCAAAGAACTTTCTGCAGCGATGCAATGTTCTCCTCTCTGCGCTCTCCAATAGAGTCCACTCACTGGCTGTGTGTATGAGGGGCCCTTGGTATGTGGCAGGGTGACAAGGAACTGAATGTTAGGTATGGTTTAAAATTAAACAGCCACATATGGTCCTGGCTGCTTTGTTGAACAATGTAGCTGTGATGAGACCATTTTAGATGACATATACTTATTCAGGCATAAATTCCTGCCTTTACCCTATATTTCCTTTTAGTTACCCTAGGGAAAAAATAGCCAATAAATATACAATTAAAGATTATTAGAGTTTACTTTTGGAAAAAAACACAAAACACTAAAATCCAAACACTTTGTAAAACTGGAAGATCACCAACTGTGTTGACCTGGCAGTGGCAGGGAAGCCTCTGAAGGCCTGTCAGTAGAGTGTCAGGTGACACTCAGCCAACCCGAGCTCTTGTCCTGTGGATGGGACTCTTCTGGGGCTGCCCTGGACTAGAAAGCAGGAACCCTCCTTGCTGATGCCTGGAGGAAGGAGAGGTGGGCTGGGGTATGGACCTTCTCTCCTTTTGCACGCTTTGATGTTGTTTGTATTTTATTCCATGTCCGTGATTAATACTTTGTGCTATATACTGTACACATGCATACGCACACAGGTATGATCTAAAAGCGAGGTGAATGTTTAAATTTTAAATTTAAACATTGCAAAGCACATTGCTATGGATCCCCCTCAAGCTATACCCTCTTGCTTTGGACCCCCTTAGCCCACCATTCTGACTACTTCTCTGAAGCAGTTCTGGACGCCCTTGTTCATGAGCGTCTTTACTTGTGCTATTTAATTGTACTGCCTCAGCTTCCTGAATCTATTCAAAATGTTTACCTTTCATGTCATTTTCACTTGGTGCCAGATTTGGTGAGTAAGGCTGATGAGGACATACTGTAATGGTTTCATTTGACATGAATTGCTGTAATCATTTAGTCAACAAAATGTCAATCATAATATACGGTGAGGGGGGCACTGGGAATTTTTAAATAAAAAATTATGAAAAGAAAAGACACATTGCTGGTAACCCCCACAAAAAACACGGCTTATTGCTTCAAACACACTTTTTCTCTTGTTCTAGGCAATGTATCTTTTACTGTAATAAGTTTTTTTTCAATGTAAGCATTTGCCTTATCTTTTCATCACCCCTTAGAGGTACAGTGGTACTGGGAATGAAATCAAGATCTCACATGCCGGTCAAGAACTCTGCCCCAGCCCCAGCCCCAGCCTGTAAGATCTATATTTTTTTATTTTAAAGAGACAAAAGAGGGCCAGGGATATTGCTCAGCAGCACAAGCACCTGCCTGGCAAACTCAAGTTCCTAAGTTCGATTCCTGGTACCAAAAACAAAAACAAAAGAGAAAAAAGATAAGCAAACAATGAAACAGGTTAGTAGGATGGTTCCAATAGTTGATACACTGTATATGATTGTCTCTGAATTAGTTAACCAGAGTGCAAGATATAGGGCATGATATCTTGTCTAAGCAAGATTAGTGCAAGCATTCTTTTAAGGAACTAAGAGAAGTTAGCTGTAAAACTATCTAAACTATCTGGTGTATACATATAACTTTTCTCTTTTTCCTTATCTTCCTTCATTTTTTAGTCAAAAGAAAACATTTGTATTTTTAAAGCATATTTTTATCTTATAGCAGGATATGCTGGGTTCCAAAGCAGTAAAATCTAAAAATTAGAAGGAAAGGTCTAAAAGACCTACTTCAATTACTGAGGAAGTTCCAAATATGTAAGTATTTGTGCTATTTATGAGGAATTAAGATGTGTGGCTTTCAGTGCTGACAAGTAACACAAACCAATAGACAACAGAGTGCTGCCAGGGGGAAATTCCGCCAGATCAACACAGTGAATTATAATCATTTGTAATCAGCCCATTAATTAGCTGGGCAGAAAAGGGTCCTGTACGGAGTTCTGAAGTAGTCTACCGCTAGGAAAACGTGCCTTTTCCTGCCTTGCCTTGCTTATGCCACCTTTCATTCAACAAGCATTAATTTTATTTAAAAAATATGTTTCAGTCTTGTCTAAATTCCCCAAGTTTTTGCAAACTAGAATTTAAAAGGATCCACATGATTAGGGCTCTGTTGACAAAATAGGACACAAAAAGTTAAAAATTAAGACCAAAGGGATACAGGGAAGAAAGGCAACACCAGAAACATTTACTAGACACCATATGCATATAGATTAAAGAGGGAAATGGTCAGTTTTCTGTTTTCAGGCGCTAACATTTTAATCAGTGATTGGTAATGTAATTATGAAAAGAAGTAATATTGCCCCAATAGTGTTTTTGGCTAGGATTTTTATTTCTCCTTTGGTAGTAGCTTAAAAACTACAGAAACGTTTCCAAATTCTGGACCCTCAAGGAAAACATTCCAGAAAGAAGCTTTCTAATTCTAAAAATGATTCTTTGTAAAAAGAATTACTGAAAGTGCTCGCAAGACACAAGCTCATTGTGGAAAAAGATTTAAAAATATAGAGAAGCAAAAGAGGGCAAAAATGAAATCCTACTATATAAAGAGAAAAGTAAGCTTGATTTTCTTTTTAGATTGTGAGAGGGGCACTGGGAATGGAACCTAGGCCTTTGCACTGAGCTACATTCCCAGATCTTTTTATTTTACTTTATTAATCTTTTTTTGTAAACTTTTGAGACAAGGTGTCATTATATTGCCTAGGTAGACTCAAACTTTTGACCTTCCTACCTCAGCCACCCAGAATGCTAGAATTACAGGTGTGCGCCACCACACCCATCTTATCCTTATGATTTTTTAATATTTGTTTGCCAAAATGGGGTTTTACGTATTGTTTAAAAATTTCTTTATTTCAAGCAAGTTTATTATTAGGAAGTGTAATTATACCTCTTAATAATAAATAACCAGCATGTTTCCATGGCAATATACAACCACATCATTTTTTAATGAGATGTGACATTGCACAAGTTTTTTGTGTGTTTGACCAACTCCTACTATTGGACATTAAAGTTATTTTTTTCATCAACACCAATGTTCCAATCTAGTCTTCTTGTAGCATCTTTGCATGCATCTTGGATTATTTCCACAGGAAACAACATTAATGGGTGACAGGTTATAACATTTACTTTCTTAAGAAAATAATAAGATACAAGGGTGCTAGAGTCTGACAGACATCTGATCAATTAGCTGTGTGATCTTAGGCATCTTAACTGTCAGTTGTCAGATTAAATCTGTTGGAGAGGGTCATGAAGACTGGATGGCTTGTTGGGGGCAGGCAAATAACATAAGTAAGTGTTCTGGGTCAGACCTAAGTAGGTGTCTGGCACATAGTAGGTGCTTTATAACTTTCAGATATATTCATTGCTCCATCCCCATCTACTGTGAAATTGGTGTCTACATGAGGTTCTTATCCTACTGGCTTCTCTTATAATCTTCTCTGGATAGAGAGAGAGAGGGAGAGAGAGAGAGAGAGAGAGAGAGAGGGAGAGAGAGAGAAGAGGGAGAGGGAGAGAAAAGAGGAGATTAAGGAAAAGAGAGAGAAGAGGAATAGAGATAGAGAAAAAGAAGGAATAAAAAGGGAAGGAGAAAAGAGAAAGAAGAGGAAGGAAAAGAGGAGAGAGAAATGAAGACATGGGAAGAGAAGAGGAGGAATGTTATTACTTAGACCTAAAAGTGTTTCCTTGAGCTCTCATGGCATTGGAAAGTGAGTGGATCACAGGCCCTCTGTACTCCACAGTGGATTCATCCACTGGTGAGTTTACTAGCTGACTATGCTGTTAGGAGGTGGGGACTGGTTAGGGGTGGCTCACTGGAGATGGTGCATAGAAAAGTGTATTCTTGCCCATGACTGACCCTTCCCTTCTCTTTGCTTCCTGGTTGCTGTGGGTGGAGCATCTTTTCCTCTGCCACCCTGTTTCTGCCTTGGAGCCAGCAGACCATGGACGGAATCCAGGAGCCAAAACAAACCTTTCAGCTGTGGGTATTTGATGTTGCCTACCAGTGACAGGAAAGCGAGAAAGACAAGGAAGAAGGCAGGAAAAGAAAAGAGAGAGGAGACAGAGAGGGAGGAAAGAAAGACCATATTCAGGAGAGAGAGAAGGAAGTCTAGCAAATAATGAATGTGAGCTTTACTTGTTTGCTCTTAGGAGAAAAAGGCTCTTGGTGGCTTTTCATGCTTTTTTTAGTTGTTTATCTCCTGCCCAGAATTTCCCCAGCTGAACTTGAAAGCCTTACAGCACATTATTCTAGCATTTCAATCTGCCCTTTGAGTATTATGAAGGGTTAAAACCCACATAGTAGGGCATAAGAAAGCTTGTTTACTGTAAGATCCATGTCTGGACTTGAAAGGTATTTCCTCCCTTGCCCCACAACCCTGATGGAAAGGAAGATGGATGCTGCACCAGGGCATGTGGATGGCGATGCATGTAAATCAGTTCTGTGCGGGCAGGATGGGTTGGGGAGGGCATCTTCCCACCCACATGCACACCTGTGCCGGTATGCCCAGATGACAGCCAGACACACTCCTTCCTTGCCATTAGTTCCCAGCCCCTCTTCTCCAGAGGCTCCTTCCTGTTCAGGAATCTCCAAGGAGTCCTTTCCATGCCAGAACACATTTCAGTCAACTGCTGCCTCTCCCAGGGACATCTGGATTTCCAGACACAACGCTCTCTGTGGGACTTGAGGGTTGTGGGTGTTAAAATGTTTACTAATCATTCAGGCAACCCTACTTCC
Source organism: Dinomys branickii (assembly GCA_004027595.1). Taxonomy (NCBI): domain Eukaryota; kingdom Metazoa; phylum Chordata; class Mammalia; order Rodentia; family Dinomyidae; genus Dinomys; species Dinomys branickii. The sequence continues at coordinate 9,762 of PVLD010018767.1, forward strand.
TTCCCTCTTTCCTAATAGCTACTTACTGAACACACTGCATTTGGGGCTGTCACATTCCACAACCGTTATGAACAAGACAGACAACTCTCTGCCCTCTTGAAACTTGTGTTTTGGTGGGGCCAGGGGGAAGTTTGTGCCTAGCTTGGGCAACTTAATGACTCAGGAAGACCCTATCTGCAAAAAGGAAAAGGGTTTAGGAATGTAACCCAGTACCAAGTTCCTGAGTTCAATCTCTAGTACTGGAAAAAAAAAGAGACAAAAACCAAGTATATAAATACGCATTTAATTATTTGGTTACCGGGCACATTTACTTTATATCTGAATAGTATGGTCAAGAAAGAATCTTCACTTGGCCATCCCTTGGCCATGATTAAACTGTGACCTTCAAGATGAGTTAGCCATGTGAAAAGCCAAGGCAGCAGAGTGCCTGGGTGCTACGGTTTACATGTTCCCCAATATGCAACAGCCTTCTGATGATAAGGTGAACATGGCCCAGTTTCCTTTCTCTGCCTCCTTGCATATACTCTCTTGTCCTTCCACTATGTTCCGGCACAGCAGGAAGGCCCCCACCAGTGCCAGGGCCATTCTGCCAGACTTTACGGCTTCCAGAATTATAAGCCAAGTGTGTTTCTGTTGTTTACAAATTACCCAGTGTACAGTGTTCTGGTATAACCACAGAAAATGGATTAAGACAGAAGAGTGGGACGGAGAAGTGCAGCTGTTGCTATGACGGATACCCGAACATGTGGAAATGGCTTTGTATTTGGGTAATTGGGTAGAGGCTGAGAGAAATGGGAGGAGAAAAAGCCGACATTGCTATGACTGAAGTGAGTATTGTGGTGAGGGAGAAGAAGAGCGGAGCTGTAAGAAAAGTGTGGAACTTCTTAGAGATTACTGAAGTGCCTGTGATCATGATATTGTTAGAAATGGACAGGAAAGACTGAGGTCTCAGGTAGACAGAGAAGGTATTGTCATAAAAGTGTGTTGGCTACACAGTTGTAAAAGACTTGGTGGGATCATGTCCATTTCCTAGGGCTTTATGAAAGGTAGAACTTCAAGGCAATTGTCTTAGTTACATCTTTTGTTGCTGAGACAAAATATATGACACCCAAAGTTAAGGGAGGAAAGGTATATTTGGCTCACAGTTTGTACAGGTTTCAGTCCATAATAAGCTGGCTCCAAGGCAGAGTGGCACATGGAAGACAGGCATTGCAGAGGAGAAATACTTCATGGCAGACAGAAGGTAGCAAATCACCAAGAAACGGACAAAACAAGCCTTGTTCTGTCCCTTATATTGTGTCAAGGCTACCTGGATTAGGACAGGGCCAAACCAATCATGGACTGATTTAGAAATCACCCACCCTTAATCCTAGCACATTGAATCCTAGCATTGCACTATGAATAAATCATGCACTCTGGATGCAGCCACCTCTGGAAAAATCCCACCTATGACTGTATGAGGTTTTGGGGGGACATCTAGACAGAAGCCATAGCATTCTGCTCCTGACTCACGTACACCCCTTTATGCAAAAGCTATTCAGTCCATCTCTAAGAGTTGGCAAATGCATAACAGTTTCAGCATTGCTGAAAAGTCCAAATCCTAAGTCTCCTCTGAGTTTTAAGGCAAACTCTCAGCTGCAAGCCCCTGTACAAATTAAAAGAAAGTTAAACACTTCTAAGACTCCATGGCACAAGATAGACATTTCCATTCCAAAAGTTACAAACAGGGGTATAGAAAGGATGGGAAAAAAGCTTGTGAACTCCAAAGAGCTTGGGTGGCTCAGGGGTCTATGGCACTTCTGGTGGTTGTAGCTCCCAGGACATCTTTCTTTGGCTGGCTTTGCTCACTCCTTGCATCTTTCCTTGGACAATCCAGGTTCTTCTTTTCTCCAACCTTCTGGGTTCTCTACTGCACTTTTCCCTTCATACTCACAGCTTCACATACTGCCCTCTCAGGGGCACAGTGCTTGGCATCTCAGGCCTTCTGAAATCTGGGTGGACACCTTCCTGAACTACATGTCTTGCATTCTTAATGCACCTAAAACCAGTGCCACATGGATGATGCCAAGGTCTGCTTCCAGCTGTAGCAGTAGCAAGGCTCCCTTTTCTCTTGGTTGTAAGAGTCCAGTGTCTATGAGCCAAATCCTGAGAAACAGCTTCCATAGGCTGCTGCCAATCTGGAACATGGTGCTCTAGGTCCGCAAAGCTTTTTACTTTTGCAAATTTGAGGTTGCAAAGGGTAGAGTCCTGCTGCTTCTTGTGATGACCTCAGGCCATCTTCTCCATTGTCCCGTTCCTTCTCAGCAATCATGATCTCTTCTGCTCTATCTTTGCAGTCCACAGCTTTATTGGCGCTTCCTTTCCAGCCAAACTCACAAGATTTTAAATGATTCTGCTGGGCAACTTGTCCTTCATTCTCAATATAAATCTGATTAATAGCTACTAATAGTAGCCATGCCACAGCTCCAACATTAGACTGCCTTGAAATTTCTTCTGCAAGATTAATTAGTCCACACCCTTGATCTCAGTCCCAGGTAGTCTCTGGTTACAAGTAAAATGCAGACAAACTTTCTGACAAGCCATAACACTTATCATCAGGAGTTTAACAATGAGTGCAGTCATTCTTCCAAGCAGAAACCTCCAGAGCCTGATCTTTATCAGCATGAATTCTGTCAGCATTCTGGTCATCTGAGCTCTGACCAGAATGTCCATAAAGTGCGGCCTAAGACATTCTAGTTCTACTTTTTCAGCTGGAATCTCCAAATCTTTCCAAACACTTCCCCCAACACAGCTCCAGAGACCCCTCAACCAATGCTTAGGTCAGTTACACCAATGATGCCACTTCTCTGGTACCAAATTTTGTCTTAGTTTATTTTCTCTCATTGCTGAGACAAAGTACCCAGCACCCAAAGTTAAAGGAGGAAAGGTATATTCGGCTCACAGTGTGTAGAGGTTTCAATCCATCAGCTCCAAGGCATGGTGGCACGTGGCAGACAGGCATTACAGAGGAGAAAAAGTTCATGGTGGGCTGAAGGTAGCAGAACAACAAGAAAAGGACAAGGCAAGTCTCTTATATTGCATCAAGGGTACCTGGATTAGGACAGTGTCCAACCAATCAGTAGACTGATTTAGAAATCACCCACTCTCAATCCTAGCACCCCTAATCCTACCACTGTACCATGAATCAATGACACACTCCAGATCCAGCCACCTTTGAAAAAGCCCTACTGATGACTTCATGAAGTTTTGAGGGTACATCTGGAAATGAACTAGGATATTGCGCAAATGAAATATGTAAGCATCTGTAGGGAGTGGCTAAAGCTGAAGATTGATCACATTTCGGGGGCTAGAGCAAGTCCAGCCTCGAGATCATGGAGTGCCTGAGGTGAGCCAGGTAAATAAGTTGTTAGGCAGAGGGGTTTCAATATGCCAAGTGTATAAATTAAATGCACTACAGTTGTTGGGCAGTACTTTTCTCTAATTAAGAGAGAGGGCTCCACCTAACTTCAGCTTTCTGCATTTTGACTCTTGCCTTCAAACTCCCCCAGGAGTTTCTCAAGAGCTGTGCTGGATGCAGCAAGCAGCAAACTCTTTGTGCTGCTGCATGGCTATCTCTAAATGCATATAGTGAGATATAGGAGGAAGTGAATGATTTAAAGACAGGATTCGTAATTAAAAGGGAAGGAGAATGGGAAGATTTAGAACATTTGCTCCTTGACCATGTAAAGAGTTAACAAGTGAGTTCATGAGAAAATTCTGAGGGTGTGACCAAGCAATGGTTCATGAGATTCAAAAGGATGGAAGGAAGTTGAGTGCTGTTCATCAAGACCTCAAAGGGATGTTAGAGATTTTTAAGACTTCCCCTTGCAGCACCAGCATAGGAAATGAGGGGCTTGAGGACAGAAGGGCTCAATGCTCAGAACATCCTAGAGACTGTGTTCCCTACATTCCATAGCAGTGTTCCTTTGTCACCGTTCTGTGGTTTAAGCAGACACAAGGGTAGCTCAGGCTGCTACTCTAGAAGGTAAATGCCAGAAACTTTGGCCCTTCCCACGTGGTGCTGATTCTGTAGGTATGCAGAATGTCAGACTTGTCACAAGGACAGAGCCACTGCAAAGAGCTCCTATGAAGGCAGTAACCAGAAGAAAGGTGAGGTCAGACCTAGATCCATCATAGAGATATCCCTACTAGGGCAGTGTCTCACTGAGCTTCAGGGATGGGGCCGTACTTGAGACCCCAGAACTGTAGAACTACCTGCATGTGACGCAAGCCTGGGGGAACCATAGGCACAAGACTCCAAGCCAGAAGAGCTGCTGTCTGGGCTGAGCTCAGCAGAACCAAGGAAGTAGGGCTTCTAAGGACTTTGGAGGCCCAACTTTCACCTGTATACCTAGGATACGGGACACAGAGTCCAGCTGATTCTTCAGCTTTGGGCTTAAGTTGGTTTTGGACCTCTTTGGGATCAGTTGCTCTTCTTTCCTTGCCTGTGTTTCCCTTTTGGAATGGGAGTGTCTCTCCCATGGCTATTATCTGCTTTGGGAGTAGACTTTGTTTTGATTTCACAGGCTTATTGCTGGAGGGAATTTGCCTTGGGATGAATTGTACCTTGTGTCCAATTCAGATGAGACTCTGGACTTTGGACTTTGGAGTTGGTGCTAGAACAAGTTAAGATTCTGGGGACTACTGGAATGGAAAGAATGTATTGTGTAGGTGAGATAGACATGAATTTCGGGAGAGCTGGGGTGGGATTCTATATTTCAAATATCCTCTCCAAAACTCATGTTAAAATTTAATTGTATCAGTGTTGAGAGATGAAACTTTTAAGGAGTGATTCTTCCTTCATAAGCAGACTGATGTCATCTTACAGAAGGGGCTTAGTTAGGAATGGACACCTATTAAAAGCATAAGTTCAGCCTCTTTCTCTGACACCATGTGCTCACTTACACTGCAGTACAAAACCTTCACCAGATGTTGGTGCCGTGCTATAGAACTTCTAGCCTCCAGGATCAAGAGACAAATGCATTTCTGTTTTTTATAAATTACTCAGCCTGGGGCATTCTGTGATTGCAGTAGGAAATGGACTGAGACTGTAGTTTCTTAGTGCACTTTTTAGGAACATGACTTGGAAGGTACAGGATGTGGTTGTTAGAAAAATCATGTGCAAGCTGTTCAGATTGCTGGCACTTAACCTCTGCACACTTACTTTGTTGTCCAGTGGTGATCACTCACTACATTGTCACAATCACTGCATCATTATCTCATTATAGAGATGGATGCTTTGGTCTTATTAATAATATTAACTTGTACTTATTGACTATCTACTCTATGGTACGTAGGCTAACAGGCATGTTGTGCCTTGTCTTTACAACAAACCTTTGACAGAGAAATTATTATCTCCCAAGAAGCTCAGAGAGGTTTTCCTGAAGTCATGCTAAATATAAAGTGTCACAGCAACAATCTCAATTCAGCTCTGCTTCATTCCGTGGTTGGTGAATTTTCTATAACAGCACATCACTCTGCTTCCTAAGAGGTAGGAGTTCTGTCTGTGACAAGAAGTTGCTCTTCACACTTTTGTTCCATCAAGAATAAGCAGTTTAATTTACAGTTCCCCTAGATTATATGCAAATGGAAAAAGCACTTTCCTTTGCCCCAGTGGAAGAGTCTGTAACTCTTGAATTTCTCCTTTTCATCATTTTAATTTCCTTCCATTCTCTACAACTCTTCCCTTTGAAAGAAATAATCCAGTTGATCAGTTGTTCACTGGTGTTATCAGAGATATACCACACTGGGCACAGAGTGGCCTTCCCTCCCTGCTGACCCTTCCAATTCCTCTGTCCTCCTCTCTTTTTATTTCTTCCTTGTCTCTGTATTAGTTTGAACTTCATTGACATAACCACTTCATGTTGGCATATTCATCCCTATCCCACAGCCTACCATCATTATGGATTCCAACAGCATCCTCATCTCTAGTACCCCAGAGATGTCATTTATGGAAATTATTGACACACAACTATTAAGACACAGGGACATTGAGCAGAAGGTGACTGGTACTTCATAGCTAGAAATCTCTTGAGTTTCCTCTTATGATGCAAATGCCCTTTAAAGAGAAATGGCTAGAATTTTTCCAATTACCAACCTAACGAGGATTAATACCAGTAGTATTTACAGTTGTAGGGTTCTCCCCAAATATCTTAATTTATATTAGTGCTGTGACCTTTCCCCAAACCAAGAGATGGGCCAAAAACTATTGTTTCCACTGTTCACACAGGAACTTGTAACATCTATCTGCAATAATAGGTAAAATGTGACTGGATCTTGGTCATCCATCTGGTAACTGCCTGAAAGCAGAGTTTCAAGGACTCTGGAAGGGCTGGGAATGTAGTTCAGTGGTAGAATGCAAGTGTGAGATGCTAGATGCAGCCCCCAGCAATACCAAAAGAAAAGAAGAGGTGAATGGTATGTGTGTGGGTGAGGGGTTTTGGAATTTGAGGCTTAGTGCTTTTTCCAAACACCCATTTGTATTCATGGAGTGACATATCAGGGCTGTTACATATCACTGGCAGCCAGCTAGAAGGAAGGATTAAAGATTTAAGGAAAGGTTCAAAGACACAGAATCAACCACAAAAGTCAAGGAGCAAAGGCCAATTGACTGAATGAATGACCAGTTCACTTATTTACTTTCACATTTAATAAACATTTGTCATACACCATCACTTGAACATGATACAATACAGTAGCCTGGATGCCAGAGGGAAAATACTTAATGTATGATAGAGATCTGCTAGTCTTTTTCTTCTTTTCCCTGATCCCACCAATGGGCTGCATCTCCTAATGTTCCCTGTGCCGGCTGCCTAGCTAAAAGAATGTGAACTGAAAACCTTTGCCCTTCCAGATCTTAGTCCTTCGTGCACATGAATGTGGAGAGGTTGGGGGCTGCCATTCATTGCTCCTGTCATTTTGGAATGCCCATTACATAGACCTCTATTCTGTTAAACCAGTGAAAGTTTGGAGTTTATTTTTCATAGTAACTAGTGTCACCAGAGTTTTTCCACCAAGTTGTGGGACAGGATTGAGACCTCATGCTCTAAGGCATCTGTCTTACTTTCTCAATGCTGGAACAAAATACCTGACACCCACAATTTAAAGGAGGAAAGGTTTATTTTAGCTCATAGTCTGTAGAGGTTTCTGTCCATACTCAGCGGGCTCCAAGACAGGGGGATATGGTAGAGGGGCATCACAGGGGAGAAATAGTTCATGGTGAGGCAGGCAGGTGGGAAGCAGCAGCCTTCCTTCCGCTTTCCTTTTTTATTCTATCAAGAGCATAAACATATTGGTTGGTGCCACCCATACACAGAGTGGTTCTTCTGTCTTTAGTAAATCCATTCAGTTACATGCAGCACTATGCTAAGCAAGTCAGTGGACTAATCCAGTCTCATACACCCATGATCTCTCAAAAGCCGCACATATGAGTTCATGAGGCTTTGTGGGGACATGTGGATACACACCATAGCAATATATATTGTACTTAATGAAATAACTTCTCTTCTTTGCATCTAAAATGGTTCTAGACACATACCATCCCTGAGAGAATTGACCAAGGAGTCACTCACGGAATTTTCCATGAAGTTTAGTTCTCTTGTGGAACCCTGTTGAGAAAGGCTGAATATTCTTACACAAATCTGTTTTCACGGGGGAGATAGCTCAGTGGCACAGTGCCTGTCTGAGAAGTGCAAGGTCCTGAGTTTGATTCCTGGTACCAAAAAACAAAATAACAACAACAACGAAAACCAAGTCTGTTGTTGAAGGGCTTACCATAATCCAGTCATGGAAATTGGGCAGATGCACACCCTCATCTCCACGTGAGTATGAAACGGGAAATTCACAGAACTTCCGTTCCTCTCTACAACAAGGCTGGGATGGAAACTTTATTCTTGCCACTTTGTAGGTGAAAGAGCTGCCAAGATTAAATGTTCAAGGTCACTCAGCTTGGAAGAGGTGGAGCCAGAACTTGAACCAAAGCCTGAAGGATTCTTGCACATCCTAGGGTTATATACTATAAAATAAGCAAGGTTAACTAAATGTACAATTCTTCTTAAAGCTGCCCCAGTGACCAGAAGGCCCAAGGCCATACCTCATTTCCAATGACAAAAATCACCTTCCCCTCCATAGAGAAGTCTGTGGCCTTTGTCAACCTTAGGGTGATCTTTCTGCATCTGAATTTTCCCACCTTGGGTCTATTTATGAGAAAGTGATTGTTGTATCATTAAAAACTATTTATAGAAGCAAGTCAGTAACAAAAAAAGTCATCCTGCATTCTGACTTTTGGAAAAGGGGACTAATTTATGAAAAGTTTGGGAGATGTGATTAGGAAAGCAAAGGATTGTTAGTTTACAGAGAGAATTAGGTTAACTAACGACCATCTTCCAAAAGCTTAATTAAGTCTCTCAGCCCTCGAGTGAGGCAAGGAAATAATTGATTTCTGCATTGCTGGTGGGGAAAGTGAGGAGAGGAGGTAATTTGCTTGTGCCAACAAGGGAACCAGCATCTGTCTTGGGATTAAAAATCTTAAGATTTTCTAGCTCTTGGTCTTTTGTTTTACCTGTGAAACTGGAATGCACAAGGCCCAGAAGAATTTGTGTGTGTGGGAACCCCAGAGCAGGACCATCAACCAAGATACTCCATGCAAATGAGACTAAATAATTAAGGATTTAGTCCTTAGTCATTTTCCGTCCTACAGAGGAGTAGCACAAACAATGTGCCACTTGTGAGCGTCAAGGCCGTGTGGGTTTATTTTAATAAATGCTGGCACTTTCCATTGTAAGGCCTGCCTGTCACCCAGAGGAACTCCTTGTGATGCCAGAAAATATTTGGAAATCTCAAAGTTTAAAACACTGTCAGGAACCAGTTGAGAGTGAGGCAGAGGGAGAGAAATGGAAGGGGAGGGAAAGTGACAGTCAGAGAAGGGAAAGAAAGCTTTCCAGAAGCACCACCATTACCAAAATTTCAGTTTTAAGGAACTTTTTAAGTGTTTCCTTATAAGAACTCTAGGAGGTGGTGGCGCATGTCTGGAATCCTAGCACTGTGAGAGGGCTGCATGTTCAGACCTAGGCTAGGGGGCTTAGTGACTCAGCAAGACAGTATCTCAAAATAAAAGATCAAAAACAAGAAAGGGTTGGTGATACAGCTCGGTGCAAAGGCCCTGGATTCAATGCCCAGTAAGGAAGCAGGGGGAGAACTCTTGAGGTAAGTGTGAAATTACTTTAAAGGAATGTGAAAATTGATACTTAAGAGGAATGAAGCATTTTTTCTAAAGATAAGAGGGACAGCCCTTGGCGCCTGTTCCTGAGTCATCCTGTAGCCCTAATCCCTGCACAGTACTGTCCTCTGCCTACAGACCCACTGGAGGAGAGGGACAAGGAGCCCGCGCAGATTCTGCCCCTATGCTCATGAATCCAACACGGGCTCTAGCACTTGCCATTTATGACATTAGGTGAGGCAAGTTTGCACGCTCAGATGCAGTTTTTGCCTCTGTAAAATGAACATCTGGACACAGATAAGGATCGCAAGCCCAGACATCTCAAAAGGTGAGGCAAGTATTGAGACGAGGCAATTCAGATACAGTTGGTGTTAGACAACAGGGATTGGGGACAACAGTGTTATGCACAGGAGCACTCAGTGTGACCATGTTTCCAGAGCTTTTCAAAGGTACAGGAGGAAGTCTGCATTTTTATATGACATTTCTCAGTTCTTAAATATTGGCGCAGAAATGTTCCTGTAACACAAAGTGAGCCAAGCTGAACACATCTGTGTACTGAACTCAGCCTGGGGTACAGACTTCAGAGCAGCTGATGTCCACAGTCACTCCCTCCTCTGAAAGGATTTGGCCTGGTAGCAGGTCATCCCTTCAATCAGGATGGTTTTGGCTCTCTGTACTATTTCTGGTGCAGTTTAAGCAGAGTGGACGAGGGCTTAAGTGTAACTGTGTTTATAAACACCCTGAAGAATTCCATATGGTATGCCGAATGTGAAGTTGGCTTAATTTGAAAAGATTAAATGTGCTCAGGCAATTGCAGAGTTGTCTGTTTTGCAAATCAATGCAATTTGTCGGTGCTGGCCAGGAAGGGAAGAGCTCTGGGAAGTGCAGCTGGTGTGACCAGCAAGCCCAGCGACAGCAGCATAGGAGGGGAATCAGTGGCAGCCTCTCTCTCTAACATCTACATCTCTTATGCTTTGCATGCGCGCACGCACACAAACACACATGCACGCACGCACATGCACACGCACACACACGCACACACAGGAGACATGATAAAAATAAGGTGAAGGTTTAAATTTTTTAAAATGTATTACAGTAAAAGACACAAAGCCATTAATCTCCCTCAATATACCTCCCTGCCCTGGGCCTGGAGCAGAATTATCTTATTATTGTTGCTAATTTCTGAATCAGTTCTGGAAGTCTTCTTTCATGACTATCTTTAGCTGCACTGTCACAGCTGTCTTTGTCTTTAATCAGTTCAAAATGTTTACCTTTCACAGTCATTTTGACTTTGTAGAGGAGCTAGAAGTCCCGTGGTGCCAGAACTAGTGGGTAATGTGGATGAGGACATATAGCAATGTTCTCATGAGGCAGCCTTTTATTGGATTATATTGGGCAGCAGCATTCACCATATTTTTGATCATACCTCATAAAGACTATGTGCAAAAAGTAACAGGGAGTATTCTGAGAGAGATTAATGAGAATGTGTCTTTCACTGTAATAAATTTTTAAAATGTGAGCGCACATTGTACCTCCTGATCAAACCCTGAATCCCCCACCTTCTCCTCTCCCATTCAGTTTTCAGCTTCTCAATTTAAATTATGTCCAAATGAAGCAAGTTTCCTTTTCACTGTTCTAGGACAAGGTGGGAAATGTGTAGCAGCCTGGGGCAGGTGTCTCCGCCGATGGTGATAGCTCTGAATGATGCAGAAGCCTCAGGAATCTGAATGCCAGAGATGCAGACCCTACTCTGGCAGTAGCCAGCTGTGGGAACCTGGACAAGTTTTCCCCTCTGCCCCTCTCTGAGCCTCAGTTCCTTATATGTAAAATGGGAATGGATGTGGGCGTGTCTTCCAGTACTACTGATATTTGAGGATCTTTGATCCCCCTGTTCTCTTGCTTAGTATTGTGTCTGCAGTGCATCATGGATACAAATTTTCTGCTCTTAGATCCAGTGTGTCAGTGACCATGGCTTTCTGTGGACACCACCTTGAGCAGCTGGAGAGGACATCTAGTCAGCCTGGCAAGGGAACCACAGGTGGACCCTAAGGCATGTATGAATGCCACACCAGCCCTGCAGAGAGCCCCTTTCCTTCCCCTCTGCCATTTCTAGAACAGTGAAGAAGAGCATCAGATGCTTGTAATCCAGTTGCTTGATCAGCACTTTCACAATGCTTAAGGAATCAGCAAAGACAAAAGGAGGAAAAGCGTACGTAAATCAATCTGTTGACAAAAAAGCAACTCAAACCAGTTTAAATAATAGGGGGCTATTTTAATGTCTCAAGAAGTCCAAAATTATTCCAGCAGCTACACAAATGGTTAATAACTCACTGATGTAATCAAAGGCACGTCTTTTCCATTTCCCTGCTTTATATTGGGCCAATTCTTCTCATTGTAATGAAACAGCTGCCACAGTTGTGGGTGTCTATCATTTCCCAGCAAACTTTCTTCTATGGGTACCTTTTATAGAGTGAAGATAATTTATACTTTTTTGTAGAGTGAAGATAACACCCCTCCAAGACTTCCCTAGTGACACAATGAGTTATGTATCTAATCTATAACTCATGGCCAAAGGTATATAATTACTTTGGTTGATCGGATGAAAACAACCCAGATCTACCATGGAGCAATGAGAGACTCTTCCCACACCCGAGTTAACTCAGAATTCTGAGTGCAAGGAAGAAGGGCAGGGGCACGACCATTAGGAGGGCACGAAGTGTCTCCTTGCCACCCTCACCCCTCTCTGGGTTAGTGTGGAGGAGAGGAGGAGGAGAAGAAGGGTAGAGGGAACAAAGAAGGAGAAAAGCAGAGAAAAGGAGAAGTACCATAGCAGCTTTGGAGTCCAACACCGTGGTCCAATTCACGCTCTGCCGGAGCTTGTGTTCCTTAGGTGTGAAATGAAGATAACATAAGATTTTCGGGGGGTTAAATGAGATGGAGGAAGGTGCTAGGCACAAGATCATCACAAAATGATGTTCAAATAATGTTAGAGAGAAGTCGGAGTGGGAGAACTTTCCAGAGAACAGGAAGACTTTCCATATAGGGCACTTCAATTGACAAGATGTCACTAACCCCTGGATCTGACGAGGTGCTAGTGAGCCAGAATTGTGTTGGTCAGCTTTCTGTTGCCACAGCAAACAGTCAAGAAAAATGAATGAAAGAGAAAAGGTTTATTTTGGTTCAAGGTTTCAGAGTTTCAGTCCATGGTCCACTGGCACCGTTGCTTTTTAGGCCTGCAGTCAGGCAAAATCATCATGGTGGAAAGACACGGTGGACACGTAATAGCTGAGGGGAGGGGAGGGGGAGAAAGGAAGAGAACAGGAGAGGAGAGGAAAGGGGAGAGGCTTTCGGGGGAGCATTGAGACACAAACCATAATGGCACACGTCAGATCCAAACCGTAACAGGCTTCTTTACTGTCTTGTTTGAGTGCTGAGCCAGGGGCTATATGTGTCTGGCCATGGGTCATAAAACCAGCATGCAGGTCTTCAAAGTCCAAGCCTGTGCAAGACTCAGAAAAACAGGAGTAAAATGGAGAAGGAGATTTTAGAAAAGGATACATATTACTATATTCAGCAAATGCATCCTTGTCACAGAAGAGCGTGGGATACTTACAATGAAAAAATCCGCTTTTTGTAGATCACTGAAACTTCATCTTCCTAACCATCTATTTAGGCCAGTTACATTCAGTTCAGTAAGTATGTTGAGGACCAGCCAGGGTTGCTGGTCCCTAGGATAAACCAGGTGGGTAGAATATTCTTTTTGTATTTGAAGAGCTCATAAAGACAGGCACAGAGTAATTTTACTGATACTGTATATATTATTTTCAAGATGCAATATTAGAATTAGTACTCTTTTCTTCAGATTGTCCTTTGCTGAGTCTGGTGGTGACATCCAGGAAAAGCCCCTGATAGTCAAGATTGAGTTGGACTTTGCTTCTGTGGGGAGGTATTTCAGTGAGGCTGGGTTAAATATCCCCCAAGGCCATATCCAGTAGGATATCCTGAAAGACAGGTGATTTGCTTCACCAAAAAGAGATTCTCTGAACACTGGCTAATCCGTGCTCCCCTGGACTAAGATGTCAGCTTCCTCTCTGGGGTAGCCTATGTCCCTCCTCCTTTCCCAGCCAGGGTCAGGATCAGCAGGACTTTCACCTGGAGTGACTAGGGGCTGAAGCTGGCTCAAGTCTGAGCTCAGTTGGGGTACATCTCTTTGGAGTGGTCTTTTGGAGGAGTGGGTCAGAAATCTCAGCAATTTCTCCTTACTCTCTTGTCCCTCTGGGGTGACCTTATGGAAAGAGGATTTCTAGTCCTTTCTGAAGTGTCCCTTAACCTCTGAGTTTAAGCAGAGCAGGTCTGAGATCAGCTCCCTCTGTCCCAAGCAAAACTGGCCTCCTGAATCATGCCCAGGTCCAGGAATAACTGAGTCACTCAAGTCCATTGCCCAGTAAGCCAAAGAGTCAAGTTTTCTCCCATCATCTCCCATGTACTGTAAATAACTATGATGAAATAGAGACTGGACAAGACAATGAGTTCTCTCATTCAGAAAAGGGCACAGTGGGAGTCACATGGCAGTCCTTTGCAATTGCAAAATCCTTCCAAACAGGCTTGGTGAAGCTTTTCTTGGTTAACAGGTGAACTTTCTTGATTAGATTAAAATTAAATTCCCTTCTTTATTGTTCTCTGTGTTCTGTTATTCTGGGCCTCTTCTCCTACAAGTGATGGGAAGATTTTGGGAGGTAAGAGACCTGAGGGTTTCCCAGCCTCACTGTAACAGAAAATTCCCCCTACCCTAGCCAGTATACTTAAATTTCTTAGTTGCCCAGGTAGTAGTTCCTATTCTAGCTCTGGGTGCTTCTACCTCTTAAAAACAGCTGGTCACTGTGATACATAGCTGCTCACTGTGATGCGTATTGTAAGAACCCATCCCCAATTGACAAGCCATTCTGCCTCTGTACTTCCTGCTTGCTTAGCTCATATGATCCCTAGACCACCAGAGATTAAGGCCTGATATTTTGGGAGTGATCCCCATCATTGCCTGTCAGCATAAAATAAATCTGCCTCCAAATCCTGGGCATCGTTTTGGTGTTTCTCCTCGCCATTGTATCACCACTGTTGACATTTTGGGATAGCTCGTTTGTTATGGCTTAGAACAAAAATGTCCCTCCAAAGTCTCTTGTGTTCAGAGGTGGTGCTTTTGGAAAGTCAGTGGATCATCAGGGTGTTGTACTCTCTGCTTCCTGGGTGCCATGGTGGAGCAGTTTTCCTCCACCACACCCTTCCACTGTGCTGTTTCTGCCTTGCAGCTAGCTGATCAGGGATTAAAACGTGACCCAATATAAACCTCTCCTCAAGTTGAGAGTGTTGGATATTCTATTCCAGTGATGGGAATGTGAATAATATAGAAATTGGCACCATGGAAATGAGGTTGTTGCTGTGATTGTACCTGACCATGTAGTTTAGAATCCTTTAGAATTACTTTGTGGGAGGAGTTTGGGAAGGTTTGGAACTGTAGGACAGAGAGACCTAGAATGCAATAAACATTGTGATGGGTAATTCTGGCCAGAGCTCAGGTAAGCAAAATTCTGATAGGAATTTGAACAGTAAAGGTCAGGCTCAGAAGGCTTCAATTAGAAACAAAGATTGTATTGGACTGGACTAATGCCCATGTGTTATACTTCTGTAAAATTTTTCTACATTTTACACACATTCTGAGACTTTGTGAGAGACTAGGAGTAAGGGCAGTGGGCTAATTGACCTGGTGGAGGAAGTTTCAAGCCAGCCCAAAGTCCAGGCTGTAGCACTGGTGCTACTAGCTGGTTCTAGTTAGATCTACAGTGAAAATTAGGAGCAAAACACAGAGCTGAAAACTATAAAAGGTTTCCAGTTTTGCCAGAAAGGAAGTGTCTGCAAAAGTATGTCAAAGAAGAGTATGGTTGCTGAAAACATTATCATTGAAAAGAAACCAAGAATTTCCCATCAGAACAGTAAGAAAGATGGCTTGAAGATATCTCAAGATTTGGGCAGACCCCATCCTTTTTGGGCTCAAGGTAAAAGAGTAAACTCCTTTGAAAAATTTGCTTTCAGAACAGAAACTTAGGGTGCCCTCCTCCAGAAGAGCTGTCTTTGGAACTGGTTTCTCAGGCTCAGTTATTTAAGCACTCAAGAGGCTGCTGCAATTACAGTTCAAGGGATATAGGCTACTGCTCAAGCTAGTGGTAGATCTTGGCATAATTAGTGTGATGCTGGTTTTTGAGGCACACAGGAATGCAAGAGTTGTGATGTTGAGGAGGCGGGCTTCCACCTAGATTTCAGAAGAATGCTTAGGAGGTCAGCTAGTCTGTCCCTGAGAACAGTGTGTGAAACTGTGAGAGTGAAGCAAAAGATGCTGTGGAGACTTCAGGAAATTTGAGATGCTAGGAATGTCTACTGAGGGAAGATGTAGGCAATGAGCAGAATTAGGCAAAGATCGAGGTTATGTGGGCTGCAACCAACAAAGCCATAGAGGAAGGGCTACTCTAGCTCTGGGAGCTCACATCTACATAATATGATCTTCATCTTTCTAGTTTCTAAAATCATTTTTCTTGCTACTAGTCACTCACCACTCTTTAGTTGGGTGGTGGAGACCAAGAAGCCAGTCCTGGAGCTTGGAAAGATGCATGCAGAGACAAAACACCTATGATGAGGTAAAAGGCAGATCATTCAACTGGTGCCACATGTTAGGCTGGTGTCCAGGCAGCTGCCCACTGCAAATGTAAACTTTTCTATTAGTTCACTGATGGTTACAAAAGCATTCTATTCAAAGCATTAATTTCCTGATTGCTAATGTTGAAAAACATGAAGTTTTTTTTTCCTTCTTGTTTATTAGTGATGAGTTAGTCCAGCTAGGTGCAAGGCTGGACTGGCTACCTTCTAGGTAGTACAGGTGGGAGCTAAGATATGGTGCTGCGTTAGGAGAAGAAGGAGTGTGGAGGAGGGACAGAAACCTCAAGGGGGCAGAGGAGGAGGAACTAGAGGGAACCACTGTGATAAACTGCCGATGTCTACCATGGGTGAGGTCACTGGGCCAAGTTCATTCAAAGGGACCAGCATGGGATGGCCACCACCTAACATTGAAGACCGTTCATTAATTTGCATCCTCCCAAGAGCCATATGTACTTTCATTTCTTAGCTTCCAACACATCCCACACTTAAAATTTGTGTTTATATATATTTAGGCTTAGAGATGGGGAAATGTGAAAATAATTGACATTTCATTCTAGCTAAAAAATAATAAATTAAAATGGTAATGGGACCAAATAGCATCCATGGAAGAAATGCTAAACCCCATGCTAATATCCATGCTATGAGAAATTATGCTGTGGTTAGACTTATGTATCCACTGGCAGTGTACTAAGTACTGCATAAGGGTCTCCTACTAGAAGCAAAGCAGTCAGTTTACATGTTGGTGGGTGCAAAGACAAAAGTACACACTCAGTAGATAAAAAGGTGGAAAAAGGATAGCTGTGAGGTTATGTGCAGCAGTGCTCGCTCTAGAAAAGATGTGAGGGAGATTGGCTGGGGAGCCTGTACACAGGAAAGCCTTGGTAGGGGTGAGTACACGCCTAAGCATGTTCACGTGAAGGTTACAGATCCTATGTTCAACAAAGAAAATGGCAGACACATTTCTGGGCATGTTCAGTTCAGGGTCATAGATCGCATGTTCAAAAGGAAAAGACGTAGACATCAACGTAGACACACTTCTGGGCGTACTCAGCTCCGCACTGTAACGAGCCAAGTTACTGTAGGTCACCTAGAACAGTGAGTCAGAGAGCTTCTCCAAAAAGTTTGAAGTGAAACAAGAAGGAAGAGCAACTTTGACGGGGCCCTAATGGTCTTTTCAAGGGCTGGCAGCTTTCTTCCCCTTGCTGTAGGGATTTGTTCCTAAAAGTGCTTGTCCTGCTTAGCAGCTAGCCCTGTGACCTTGTTTCATCCTGCTGATGCAGCTGTAAGATAACTTTTTCCTCTCCATTCCTTTTTTCAATTTCTGTTTTTTATTAGTATGTGTTTGCAATAAAGATGGTGATCACATTTCTTGTGGGGAGCTGGTACATAACACATGTTCATTCCTTTTTCATTCCCTTCCTGTCTCTGCCCCTCCCCTTCCCTCCATCTCTTGGTCTCTTCCCTTTTGTGAAAGACCTGTCTCTCTATTTCCCATTACCTATTGTTATGGCTTATAGCTAGATGTCCGCTCAAAAGCTTGTGAGATCACAGGTGGGGCTTTTCAGAGCTGGCTAGATCTAGGGCATGTGATGCTGAGGTTAAGGGTGTGTGGTGCTAAATTAGCCCACTGATTGGAATTAGCATAGTTCCGGGTGGCACCACCCAAAAGGCTGGCAGCCTGGCTGGGATAAAAGGGAAAGGCGGGGTGACTGTTGCTGCCTGCCGCCTGTCTTGCCATAGACTATTTCTTGTCTGTGATGCCTCTCTGCCATGTCACCCTTCTTTGGAGCCGCTGACTGTGGACTGAAACCTCTACCAACTGTGAGCTGAAGTCAACCTCTCTTCCTTTAACTCTTTTTTTTTCTTTTTTTCTTTTTTTTCTTTTTTATTTTAAAGAGAAAAGAATGGAGACATATGAACCAGAATAAGCCATAAACAATACCGAAGATACAAAATTATACAGATTATAGTAGGGAATTAGCACTGGGTGCTGTATAATATAAAGTTATCTTCACTTCTGTTAATACAAAAACGATTGAGGAACTACAAAATTATAGAGAACATAGTAGGGAATTAGCTCTGGATGCTGTCCTACATAATGTTACCTTCGCATTTGTTACTCAAATGTTACCTTCACATTTGTTCCTCAGTTACACAGATGGTGGCCCATTTGATCATTCAATTTTCTCCTCCCTCATCTCCATTGCCCTACCACTCAATCAGTCATCTTCCCTGTGATAATAACTGTATTCCTGGGTTTATCTATACCCCTGGACTCTCGCCTTGGGAAGAGATATAGCTGCCTCAGACTATACTACAACATACATGGGTGTATACAAACTGCCATGGTCGGAGGTGGAAAAGCACCTGTGCTCACAGAGGACCACCCGGCTCTGACCCATCGCTGTGCTATAGGTGGGGGCATGTCCAGTCCATGGGGCACCCTCAGCACAGCCCACAGTGGAGCAGCTGTGGGGCCCACAGCAGAGCAGCCGTGGGGCCCACAGCGGAGCAGCCACAGGGCACGCGCTCCCATCGGGGCACCCTCAGTGACCCGTTCAGCTCTGTCCCGTTGCCTCAATGCTGGAGGCCCTTTCTTCTCCTCCTCCCTCCTCCTGATCTCCAGTATTACCGTTCCCCACCTGTTGCAGCTGGGCATTGGACAAACTTACGATGCTTGGTATAAGGGCTTGAAATCTTCTCACTGTGTTAGTTCAGGGTATGAACTGAGTTTAAAGATTAGTTCTAGAATAGAGTTGGAGGATTTTCTGTCTGCTGTATAGAGTATGTTGTTGTTTTTCAGACTCCCGGTCTGCTGCTTTTCACCTAATTTGTTGCTATGGGTTCATGCAAGGTTCATATGTGCAAGCTATAAGGAGACCCTCTTAGTGCTCACATTAATAGTTTGGGGTGAGTTCTGAAGACCATGGATTCGTCCCACTGTCACCAGGAGCAGGCGGTTCTTGCTCAAGCCGCTGAGACTCAAGGTACTCCCAGAGAGAGATCAGGGTGGGAGCTGAGTCCTGGCAACCCAGCTCGTGCTTCCTGCCTGATGTTGGAGTGAGAAGGGCGTGGAGCCATGCGATCCATCTCCATCTGCATCTCCCTCCCATTGCAATGCTGGAGCCCCCATCTGCTCCTCAGCTGGATCCCTGGGAGCTGCCGCAGCTCGCTGCCGAGGTTCTCCACTGCTCTCCGCCCATAGTGGCTCACTCAGTGGAGAGGCAGGGGGCCACTGCCTCAAGGCAGGCACAAAGCCGGGCGTGGTGGACTGTGTACTAGTTGCATTGATTCTCTCCAGGAGCTGATTAGGAAGGTTGCCGCAGGGTGGGGACTCTGCCCCAGTGGCTGTCGTAACTTCTCATTCTCACACTGGGTTCGACAACTGCTCCCCACCACCACTGCCTCCCCTCCTGGCTGTGCCCTCCCCTCTCCAGCCCTGGACCAGCTCTCGGAACTCTGCTCTCCCCTGGCCGAGTTGGGAGGCTTCGGTGAGCATGGGTCTCCGAAGCTGAAGCTGCAAACGCTGGAACGAGGGTGTGGACCAAGGGTGTGTTTGGAGCGGTGACTTCCTCCTTCTCCCTTCCCTCTGACTGCGCCATGGCGGATCTCTGATCCTTTCTTCCAGAGGAGGTTTTGCTTAGTCTTCAGTTCCCTTTTCAGATCCTTCCTGAGTTCGATACCCACCTCTTTCCTTTCTGTCTCACATGTTGCTATATTCCTATATTCCTTTGTCTGAGTGGCATTCCTCCCGGAGGTTCTCTCTCTGCTGCCTACCCGGTCGCCATCTTGAAGTCTTCTCGTAAAATTTATTTAATTATTTGTTACTTTCTAATGAATTGACCATTACATTTCTAAAGTTCTGAAATGGCCAACAGACCATAGAAAGATACCACTTTAGGCTCCTGCTTGAAACCAACAGCTACAGAAAACTGCTGGCCTTGATTCAGGGCCATCTCCTTTAACTCTTGGTATTGAGTATTTCGTCTTAGCAAGGGGAAAAGCGACTAAGAAATCTATCTTTTATTTTGCTTTTTATTTATATTTTGGGTTTCTCGTATGAGAGAAACCACACAGTATTTAAGTTTGTGTGTCTGATTTATTTCATTAGAATTATGGTCTCAAGGTGCATTCACTTTCCTACAAATGGCTTAAATTTACCCTTTATGGAGGAGCAGTACTCCACTGTGTATAAAAACCACAGTAGTGGGCGCTCAGTGAAGTACACCCAAGGTGCCAAAGCTGACCTATGGCTAAGCCCATTCTCCAGCAATTATTTATACAACCCCCTATCATTGGATACACAATTACTCGAAACTTCTACAGTCTTAACACCATGATGAATATCCTAATATACATAGCCTTGACCGCATCTCAGAATCCTTGCTTAGTTTAAGTTCCTAAGGATGGAAATTACCAGGTCCCAATAAGAGAAGATCTCTTAGTTTCTTGCAACATATTGCCAGAGGGAAGCAGATGTTTTCCCAGGGACACTTTGAAGCTGTGGGCAGAATTTCCAATGGAAAGGGTAATGCTAAGGCAGGATCTAAGGACTGTGACAATCACAATCCTTCTAGGTTTGAGGCCGAGTGACAGCCTCCCGACACTGTCCACTAAATGGGCACTCAGCTCCCACCTGGCACCCCGAGGGAATGTTTTATTGAATTTCCCTGCAATACCATTATGCTCCGTAAACACAGAGTGGGGCAAATGCGGTGACCAGGGGCCCCTATTACACCGGGTAAGTGTACATCTTGCTACACAGCTCCTCTTGGACTCCTATTATTTCAAATGTCAAGTGGTGCACTTTGCCTTGAGGGTTCTTGACCTTTAATTTTTAAATCCACATGCACTTTATTTATTGGACTTCCGCAGGACTTGAGGGGAAATTTAATTCATATACTTCTGCCTCATCTCTGTGTAACTTCACTGGGTGGCTCAAACAACGTCACTGCCGTTTCTTTTTTTCACAACTCTTTTTCAGAGGGAAGATTCTCGCTGGAAAGAAAGTACCAACCTAGGAAGGTGATGACCCTGGGGAAAGGCAGGTTGCCAAGCATTCATTAAAATGTTCTTGCTGGCCGCAAGGTTGCAGAAAGGTGCATGTAGTTGGTAACGCTGGTGCTTTCCTTGGGTTTAATCTGCCTAATTTGGGAACACACCTCCTCCTCAGGGATGGCTGGGAAGCCGAGGCCACCTCCCAATTTAAAATTTCCTTATTACAGAAAATTAATGGATGACATCTGTAACTCTCATATTTGTCCTTAATAAGACGAGGTAACTTGGTGAGTTGAGATAATTCTGTCCCGAAGCAGCCTGATCTTGGTATTTTATTGTCGTTTCAACCCGAAAGTAGGTGCATATGTCATTTTCACTGGGCCCCATTCTTTCTTCGTTTTCCTAGATTTTACTGATGAGATGTTCAAACAGCCAGAAAGCCTGAAAGAGCTGTGTTGAGAGCCCTCACACACGACACATTAATCCTACAACAGTGCCCATGTCACCGTTTGCTTTATCGTACATCGACCTGTCTTCCTAGATCTTATTTTTCATGCATTTTAAAATGACCTGCAGACATCAGTGAACTTCCCTTCTAAACACTTCAGCACGCAAACCATTAAGCAGGATTCGCTATGCATTTATATTTTTCCTTTTCCATAAAAAGTTAAGCAAGTAAAATTCACAAACCTTGTACCACCCAGAGGAGTTTGACTAATAACTGGTAGCTAAAACCCCATTAAGATCTATAGAAAATTTCACCACCACAGAAACTTCATGTCCCTTTGCAATAGTCCTTTGCCCCAGACAATAAAATACTTGGCTTTTGTCCTTTTTTGGCAGTACTTGGGATTGAACTCAGGGCCCTGTGCATACATTTTACCATGGAGCTGCATCCCTGCCCAACTGATCTAAATTCTATCACTATATATTAATTTTGCCTGTGTTAGAATTTCATATAAATGGGATCATACAATATGAACTATTTTATGAGCAGTTCTTCCCGCTAAGCACAATATCACCCTGCATGTATCGCTGTCTTTTCGGCTGATGAGTAATTTGGATCCTTGATGACATCTTTGAACCATTAAGATTAACCAGTCTGAACCCTACCCCAACTGGGAACGTCCCCCAACAGGAGCTACTGGTTTCTCAAGGCTCCATTCAGTTGCGCTGGGCTCTCTGTTGCTTGTAGCTACAAGCCCCAGGTTAAAGTAAGTCCTATTTGGAATTGATCTTTCTCGCCTTGAGTGTTAAATTGAAATTTTTCATTAACACGTGAAAAAGGAAGTGTGGGAAATACCTTAGCTAAGGCTCTAACTGGGTGCTATAAAGTGTGCTGTGGGATTGTCCTCCTTAACAAATTCACATTTAGTGGAGATATTTGCCAGAAAAGTGCAAGTTGTGTTTTGGAAAAATCTTCTCCACTTGAGTCACTTCCTTGCCTCACAGAAGAATCACACTGGCCTGCCCTCTGGTTAGTTTGCTGGCATTACATCCGTTCTGCACCCCTCCCCAACCCCCACCCCAACCCCACCGCCATTCCACAGTGAACCGGAAGCCCTGAGCCCCGTGGGAGGAGGTAGAGGTGGAGGAGAGCATCGGTAGACGGCGCCCTTCCTCTGGACCCTGGCCTGGCCACCTGCCCATCACTGGCTGACAGGACTCCACCCCCGGAAGGCTGCTTCCCAAGTGAGAAGACAAGAAACCTTCCCGAGCTTTCATTGACAATGGCTCTTTAGCAAGCCCTTGAGCTTGTGCTGGAGGCCACTGAGAGAAGTGTAGCGGTATGTGTTGCAGGACAAACGCTATGTGGCTCAAGGAAGAAAGGATACTTGAAGCTGGTGATGGTGAAACATGCCTATCATTCCAGGTTCTTGGGAGGCTGAGGCAGGAGGACTGTGACTTTGAGACCAGCCCAGCCAATTTAACAAGACACCGTCTCAAAATAAAATGTAAAGAAGGACTGGGGACATAGCTCAGGGGCATAGCACTTGCCTAGCACATGCAAGGCCCTGGGTTAAACCCCCAGTTAAGAAAGGGGTGCAGTGTTGAGAATCAGTGATGCATGTCTGAGGTGGTAGCTAGGCCAGTAAGCCTGATGTGATTGCATATATATTGAAATTATTATGTGTTGATCTAAGATTAAAATATATTTTAAGATTAAAATATATTAAAATATATTTCAAAAATAAACAGTACTAAAAAGTTTGGGAGAGAAAAATCTGAGAAAGAAATTGGAAGATGTGTTAGGGTGTGAATCTTTTTTCTTGTTGGCAGTACTTTGGATCAAACCCAGGGATTCTCTACTCTGTACCAACATCCCTGGAACTTTTTAAATTTTGATGCTATTAGCATCTTACTAACTGCACAGGCAAAACTTGGAACTTGCAACCCTCTTGCCTCAGCCTCCATCAGCCTTGTGTTCCTAGGGTGAACAAATGTCTACTGAGTACCTACCATGGGCCAGACAGTGCTCAGGAGCTAATAGGTAGTGTCAGTGCTGCTGTGGACACTGCCCGTGCCAGGACTTTTGATGCCCTTCCCCCCCAGTGTGATCTGGACTCCTCCATGAAGAAGCAGGGACTGTGTCCCTGCCCCTGAGTCTGGGAGACCTGTGACCATGGTGAAAGCAACACACGTTTAAAGCCACATCATAAACACGGAGACAGTGTTCTCCTGGTCTGGTCTTGGGTCATGCTCCTTGAAAGCCCCAGCTGAAAGAGTCCAGCCACCCTGGCCTGCTTTCCTGGTGAGACCACAGAGAGCCCCCAGTCAGCTTCTCATGGGGACCCAGAGGTAAGCTGTCCCCATGGTGCCTTATCTAACCTCCTCACCTACACAGTATGTAAGCAGAATAAATTGTTGCTTTATGCAGTATGCTCCATGGTGATTTGTTGCAGCAACATCATAACTAGAAGAACTATTTGCTAGTTGGGCAGATAGAAGATAAGCCATGAACAAACAACTGAGATATTGCCAAGCATGGCTACAAAGAGCTGAAAATGTATCTGGGATCAGGGAAAGAGAAGCAGCCCTCCCTCAAGGACTTCCCTGAGAAAATCCTGGCAGCAGAGAGAGCAGTGGGTGGTGGAGAACTCAAGATATAAAAGTGGGCAGGGTGAGTGTTCTAGGGTAGCAGTGACAGCAAATGCAAAGGCCCTGGGGCAGGCTGAAGCACAGGCACAGAAAAGGATCTGAAAAGTGGCTATGCTTCTAAAGTGTAGCCAGCAGAGGGCAGCCGTGCAAGAGGAAGTCAAAGTGGGCAGGGCGACCTCCTGCAGGGGCGTGTAGGCCACTGAAGGACAGGAGCTGAAGCAGGGAGACTAAAGAGGAGACTGGCCTGACCCAGGAACCACAGAAGGTAGCTCGGGCTGGCGCGGAGCCAGGGGACGTAATAACAGTAGTGCCCCCTATCAAACCCTGCACTGCACGGTCTACAGTGCTTTGTATGGATCAGACGGTTTTATCCTCACGACAACGCTGCTGTGAGCGTTCTACTTTTGCACCAGGTTAGAGTCCGGGTGCTTTGCCTCATAAGTGGTGGTGGGTTCTGACCCTGTTAGGGCCATTGGTGCTGCCTCGCTGGGTGGAAGCTGGCGCAGGATTTAGGATAAACCAGGACGAACAGAGGGCAGGGCTTGCTGAGTGACTGGATTTGCAGACATGCAAAGCAACCTCAAGGATGACAGCTTGGATTCTCACAAGGCTAATTAGGAGGAAGGGGGACCACACATTAAGATGGGGACACCTGGGGTGGGGGTACACTGGGACAGGGAAAGGCCGAGTTGCAGAAATAGCCCTGGGATGAACAATGAATATAAGAACAAGGAGATGTGGGGGTGCACGCCTGCAACACCCACACTCTGGGAGGTTGAGGCAGGAGGATCACAAGTTTGAGCCCCGCACTGGCCACTTAGCAAGTCCTTGTCTCAAAATAAACCACAGTTTAAACGAAAGGGCTAGGTTCAGTGCAAAGGCCCTGGGTCAATCCCCAGTATTGAGAAAAAGGAGGGAATAATCAGTAATAAACTGAACGTTCCTCATAAGATGGTGCAAGATCAGAGGTGCACTGATTTTAATAGGCTGGTGTTTATGGAGCAACGAGCAGCTCACTCTGCAACAGCCTCAAGAAGTAAAGTGCCGTTGTTCTTTGGTTTTACCAAGCATGGGCCTAAGAAACAGAGAGGCAAAGCCGTCTGTGAGATTGCAGAGCTGGTGAGCCAGGGACATGGAATTCAGGCTCTGGCCACTGCTTTTCTTAAATCAGCCAGTGTGTGGTAGGTGAGTAGCTCAGAGGCTGGTGTGTAGAAGAGAGAGCAGTGTCCGTAAATGGTAGCTTTTGTCGCTGTTGTAATTTGAACGTGGCTGATCTTCTGTCATGTGTGCTGTGTGACTAAGTTGTGGGACAGGATCAGTGTCTGCAGGGCAGGCACTGTCTCTATGTCTACAGCAAGCCCAGACCTACACTCATGAAGCCCAGGTGACCCGGGATGGGTGCCGGGCAGCCCGGGAGGGAGTGCAAGAGGAATGGCTGAGTCTGATGATGCTGATCTTTTCAGACATGCAGAGGACTAGGGAGGCCTTGTGCCAGGGCAATTAACCCTCATGCTTGCAGGCAGATTCCTTCTCTATAATTCATTGCACCCTGTCAGGACCCAAACCAAATGTCAGAGATTGGAGTAGTGACATTTACACCATTTTAATTACCCAGCAAGATTGGTGTTTGTGGCCTTGTTAAGTAGTTCCCAAACAAAGCAATGAAATTTAATGGTTCCACTGGGCAGCAAAATTCACCTCCATCCCTATCTTCTGTTTTCCTTTCTTCTTTGGTGGTACGTGTAGGGGAGGTGGTGACAATAAATGTTTAGTATAATCAAGACAAATTTCTTGAAGTTTTGATACAAGGAAAATGAAAACTATGAGCTGCTCCCACCATTTTTGCTTTTTATAAAAACCGGTTTTCTCTGTGGTTCTCCAAACGCCACGGATGCAAAGTGGTAAGTCAAGCTATATTTGAGGGAGCTTTTCATATCTTTTTTTTAAAAAGTCCCTAAAATTTAGAGATAAAAAGTCATTTAAACATGCAACATAATCTCACAGGACCTCAGCCCTTTAAAACAACTACCAATATTATCTTGAAGTGTTCTTTGTAGTTATTTTCCTCTATGCTTATTTACATAGCTGTAATTCTATTGTATTTATGATTCTCTTTCTGTTTGTGTATGTAAATGTTTATCAGGCAGACCTTTCTTTGCTTCATAATATTTCCACTAGAAGAGTCCATTCAATAAACATGTCTTCATTTCTAACCCAGGTAACTAAATCACTTTCAGATGAAGGGAATGAAAAAAATAAAACAAAATATGTGAGTTAAATACAGTAGTGTTATTCCTTTCCCATGTGGAATCTTGCCAAGGACTCAGTGTAGGGGTTGGGGTCCAGGGCTCTGGCTCTGAGCCAGTCCTCATTCAAACCTTAGCATGCTGAGGCAGGAGATTAGGCTGTGGGGAAGCAACTGGGCAAGTGGATGTGACCTGCCAATCATCCAGGAGACATGCATCTGGAACCAATCAGAAAGTGTAGGGAAACAAGAGGGGGAGGTGGAAGGAAGGAAGGGAGGGAGGGAAGGAGGGAGGGAGGGAGAAGAAAAAAGAGAAGAAAAATGGGAACAAAGCTTTTGTAAATAGGGAGGGGAAGAGGGGTTTAAGGGTGAGAAGGACATTGGGAAAAAAGAAGAATCAAGATATATCATGTCCACATACAAATACCCTACTATGACTGTGATCATTATGTACATCTAAAATGTACCAATGGAATTAACTTTAAAAGTTTTTTAAAAATGTTATCTTCAGTTCTTCTCCCCAGGACCCAAGCAGGTTTTTGATAGGACAGCCTAGCCCTGACCTTAGTCTGAGGAGTGGGAGGTAAAAAGATGGTCCTCATTATGCTCTTGGTCACTGTCTTAGTTACTTTTCTCACTGGTGAGCAAGATACCCGACACCCAAGGTTAAGGGAGGAAAGGTTTATTTAGCTAAGAGTTTGTAGAGGTTTCAGTCCATAATTTGCTGGCTCCATGGCAGGGTGGCTTGGCAGAGGGAAACATTCATGGCAGGCAGAGAGTAGCAAACCAATAAGAGGTGAGAGGGAGAGGGGGAGGGCAGGGAGGGGTCTTTCTGTCCCTCATATGCCTTAAGATAGGTGCACTCACTCCCTTGATCCTAGCACTGGACCATGAATCAATCACAGACTCCGGAAGCCCACCCTCATGACTGCATGAAGCTTCGGGGGACATCTAGACACAAACCATACCAGCCACCATGTGCTCTTTCACAGTGGTTTACTCTCTCATGGTTGAGCGTACTTCCTTTCTTACTTTTGACTCATACTTGCTCTGCGGAGAATATTTCTTTTCCTACCTTTTATAAATGTAAAATCACCCTATGTGCTTTGCTTGTCCTGTCCAGTCTTTGTTCAGGAGAATAAGAAGCTAAAAAATACCCTTAGAAAAAGGCCCCTGAACTTGGTAATGCTACCACTTGTTAACTGTGTGACCTCAGACAGGTTACTTAACCTCTCTGGACTTTGGTTTCTTCACCTTAATAACGACAATACCTATGAGAAGAATGGAACAATATGGAAGCGGCAAAAGATGGCGACCAGGTGAGCAGCAAGGAAGCGATCCTCCTCGATAAACACCACCAGCTCGAGACAGACTTGGCGAGCGTGAATGCCGGGACCTCGGCTGGGAAGATCAAACTGAACGTGTTTCTCTGAGCTGCCGGGGGAGATGCGGTAGGGCGGCCCAAACTGCCGCGGCAAGACGCGAGAAAGCCCCAGACGCTGGGAGCCGGAGACGCTCCGCGCGGATAGGGGGCTTGGCTGGGTCCGACCGCCCTGGGGGCAAAGCCAGCTCGGTCCCTTCCGCCTCCCGAGCCGGCGCAGCTTTCCAGCGACTCCCGACAGAGATCGGCTTATTAGCAGCGGGAATGCCAGGCAGTCCCACATTTCACGCGCATCGGGCAGGTTGCGCAGCCTAGAACCTCGGCAGCCGGCGGTCCGTGGCCAGGGCGGCGCGAGTAGCATAGGAGCGGAGCATCCCGCTCCCTCCCCCAGACCCGGAGAGCGCGAGGAAACAAGTGGCTGCGAGCCGCGGATCTCGAGCATAGCACAAAAAACTGGCACCTTGGAACCTTCCTGCCTGCAGGGATTCCGAAAACGGGTGAGCTATCTGCGCTCGCGACCAGATCACCGAGTGGGGGAGGAGATCCATCCCTATACCTGCAGGGAACCCTGGGAGGGCGGGGGAGCGGTCTTACACACCTCACCCAGGTCTCTAGATAGGGAATAGCTAACCAACATCTGTACAGCCTTTTAAGCGGAACTCTCAGCAGAAAGCTTAAGGGACAT
>PVLD010018768.1:0-38125 GCA_004027595.1 Dinomys branickii
CTCTATACTAGCATTGCACCCTACTCTAAGGTTTGCTCACAGAGATAATAAAGCCCAGAGACGAGCAAGCTGGACGTTGTGTAGACACTCCTGGTCACTAGCTACTAACTCACCTAAGACAGTGACCTGGTCTTATCATATCCCAGCTCTTTCATCATCTAATCAGTGCAATCGCAGTGCTATCCATAGCACTGGACAGGCTTCAGGGACTGCACGTGGACCACTGAGTACTTAGGAAGAACTGAATATCAGCTATTTCTAGTAATATGGGGGAAGGAAGCTACTCAGGCTATTAATGAGGCCCAGAGGTCCCTCCGTGATCAGCTCTGTGCACTGAGGTGTTGCTGTCCCAGCTCAGCCACCAAGGCCAGGTTATCTTGCCTTCCCTTTTCTACACTTGTGCATGTCTGTCCTTTTGCAGCTGTGTCCAGGGCTCTGTTTAATTACTCCTGAGATAAGAACACAGAAAAATACCCAGTCTCTCCAGAAAGCTAGCACAGCCCCTGCTCTCTGTGTTACAAAGCTCTGGTTGGGAAAGATCTGCATTCCCTAGAAATGCTTCCTCCTCCTGCTTTTGTCCTGACGTGCAACAAGGCAGAAAAACAATCCCTTACCCTTCTCAGACAAGACTCCAAATCAGTTTTAAAAATACCCCTTCTCACGTTTGCTCTTCCTCAACAGTTTTCCGCAGGCTTAGGGAGTTGTCCCAAGGCCCCCACTCCCAAGCTGGGCATTTGACTGAACTAATTTGAGGCAAACAGGGCCATTCAGCCTGGAGGCCATCTGTGTTCCATACATGAAAAAGTACTCTCAGGAAAAGGAGAGACTCCTATGGAATCAATGGATTTGAGTTCACTGAACATGGCTTTGGTCAAATTGGCAATTTTACTTCCTCTTCCATGCCCCTTTAAAGAATCAGTGAAGTGTTTTGTGGTGTTGCTGAAAGCACATGTCACTTGGAAGCTGGAAATGAAACCTCCTACGAGCTATATATAACTGACTGGCAATTGGAAGAGGGTGGAAAGGAGTGGAAACGAAAGCACAGGATTGTGGGGTGCATGAAAGCCAGTCCACCCTGAGCTGCGCCTCACGCATGAATTACTCGGGACTGGCCCTTGACCCTCATGGGTAAGGGAGACTATGGAGCCCCTCCCTGCCTGAAAGGGTGCACAGACCAAGAGCAGAGAAGGGGCTGGCAAAATAAACAAGAGGGGGCGCAGCCACATGTTTTGCAAGGGAAAGGGGCATGATTCGGGAGCTGTGAAGTGCCATGCAGGGGGCATTTTGAGATACAGGGGGACCATATTTATCAAGCAGGTGTTTCATCCAGGATAAAGCAACTTCAAGGCATCTGGGAACCACCTGTAACTGCATCCAAATGTGCAAAGTTCAGGACCATTTCTCCAGAAAGAAAGGCTTCCCAATACCTTAAATTTCTCAAGAAATTAGAAGGCATTGGTCAGAGTACAAACTCAGTTACAGGATAAACAAGTTCTGGGGCTCTAACAGGCAATGTGGTGCCTATAATTAATAATACAGTGCTGCCCACTTGAAATTTGCTAAGAAAGCAGATACTACCCATCCTCACATCACACACACATGGGCGCACACACACACACACACACACACACACACACACACACACACAGAGGTAACCAGCGTAGTGAAGGATGTATAAATTGCTTTGATTGAGGTAACCATTACCTGAGTATGTATACCTTGAAAACATCTAATTTTTATTTTTCAATCATATCTCAATAAATCTGAGTAATAATTGCAAACATATCCAAAGTCTAAACCTGACATTCCAGGGTGGTGGGGCCTGCAAACTCAAATGTATACTGGACCCACAGAGGTAAACTGGGTCAGAAATTGGGTGAGTGTGCAAACCGTGGACCCATGGAGCCAGTAGCAAAATGGGTATTCCTGACCCCTAAAAGGGGCTGACTATGACTTAGCTCCTAGAGATTACTGTCCATCAGGAATACAGAGCCAACAGCTCCTACTTCTCTTCTCTTGTAAGACGAAAGAAAGAAAATCCAGAATTTTAGTCCTACTTCTCCACTTTTTTTCTACAGATAACACACAGGATTAAACTTGTTTGGGTCCAACGAAACACACTGTAGACTAGGTTCTGTGAGACCACCATATTCTAGAGCCATAAAGCAGGTGAGATGGTCTCACAGAAGCCCAGGGGACCCAAGGCCATTACAACTACTTCAGGTCCAAAACTGCGTCATCCAGAGCTTCCTCTTAAGGCCTCTGTGGCCACCATTTTGCAAATGTTCACATGTGCTGGGAACCTGCAGTCACCTTTAAGGTTTCCTTTAAATTCCCACTGGGTCCATCTCCAAACTCCTGTCCACTGACCCTCAGAGCATCCTGTAATCCACCCCCTCTCATTGATGCCCCAATCCCACCTGCTGTACACCCACCTCTGTCACTATCATTACCACACTCACTACCTGGGTCCTCGTCTTAGTGCGAACAGGAAACCAGGAGAAAGAGCTACTTCTCCCTCTCCTCTGCCACATGAAAACAGAGCGGCACACATCGCTTCACTTCCTAGAACCTCAGGGTCCACACAGATTCCACATCGTATTGGAATCCTATCACACACCAGGGACTTTGAATCCCATGAAGTATTTCTCCCAAATTCATTAATAAGATCACAGTCCTTTTTCCTTCACTGGAGAGAGCTGAGTGGGTTGCAGGTGTAGAGAAAACTGCCGGGTACCCTCCTCTGAAACCTTTCCCTCTGGAGGAGTAGGATTTCCATTTTCCCTGCAGAAATGGGAGGAACAGAGAGGAGAATTCTCAGGGGGTGGAACGATTCATTACTTGCAGTGAGACAGAAAAACAGTTGTTTATGCTTTGAGGATAAGGCCTTAAAAATGCTGAGCGCACCCACTATACTTCTCCTGTGGTTTGCCAGGTTTGCCAGGCTTGAAGGAGAGAATGAATGTAAGTGCGGTGGATACCCGTTGCTTCTCCTGGATCTTCAGTGTCATAAGGTTAGGTCTTGTCTGTCGCAAGCTCTTCCGTAAGCCCATTCCCAGGAGAGGATCTGGCATGTTGCTAGAGCTCAAGAAATGCTTGATGAAATGAATTAAATCTGATGGCAGCAAGACCTGGCATGCTGCCACTCCCCTAAGGTTTCCCTTCCGCAGACTGAGTTTGCCTCAGAGCCCTGCTACTCCAGATCCCACAGTCACTCTCCCCTGGGAGCAAGCCCCCACTTTATGATTGCCCACCTAAATACGGGGCCCCACGTCATCCCTGAGCCCTCGGAGAGGTCTTTCTCTTCTCTCATGCTAGGTTTCTTGCACTGAGTGCATCTGAGACAGGCCACTACCATCCCACTGCCTAGGGCCGGGAGGGTGCTACCAGGAGGAGGCGCCACAGCAGCTCACACACCGCTAACAGTGCTCCCTCTGGGCAAAGGGAGCTGCTGCCTGGCAAACAGGACATAGCACTAGATCTCATCACAAGGGAGAAGACAAGAGCCAAATGAGAGGTGTGTCAACACAGGAGAGGGTGTGGAACTGCTGATGAGAGAGGAAGTCCCCAGAGAGGTCGGTGGTGCATTGCGATGTTCATGCCATGAGGTTTGTAAGTAAGTAAACCTTAGGAAACAGGTAAGAGTAGAGCAAAATGATTCACTAGAGTGAAGAAGATGACTGGTGGAGGGTTTTCTCTTTTTTCTCAGCACTGGGGATTGAACTCGGCCTTTGCACTGGGTTATATCCAAGCAATTGTTTCCATTGCTTTGACATAGGATGTCTCTAAGTCACCAGGATGCCCAAACTGGCCTCAAACTTGAATCCTCCTTCCTCAGTCCCCCAGAGTGTTGCAATTACAAAAGTGCACCATGCCCAGCTTCTCTCTATTGAAGTATGACTGACTTGTGGAAAACTGTACACAGTTGCTTTTTATAACCTGATTAAGCTGAGTACCCACTCTTAAGGCCACAGTGAAGCCCATGAACACACCCAGCACTTCCCAAACTTTCCTCCCAGCTTGTTGATTTTTCTTGTTGGGTTTTTTTTTTTTTGTAGTAACTAGTAGTCCCTTATCGGATTATATATTTAAATGAATTGAAAGGGTCATGGAGAAGTATCTGCACTCCCACATTCAGTACAGCTTTATTCTCAATAGCCAAAAGTATAGAAACAAAATGTCCATCAACAAATGGATAAAGAAAGAAGATGTGGTACACACATTCACTGGAACATTATTTGGCCATAAAACAATCCTGTCCTTTGTGAGAACATTGACAAAGCTAGAGGACATCATACTGAGTGAAACCACTTAAACACAGCACAAACACTGCTTGAGGCAGGCATGCGAGCTTAGTGACAGTGCAGGGAAGTGAATAGAGAAGAAGCCCAACTCAGAAGACTTCCATTTAAATCCTATGAAATCCACTGAGATAACCTTACTTTCTCTGAGCCTATCTCTGTTGTGGCAGACTGAACTAGGTCCAATTCTTCCTGCCCCAGTGAAGCACTTGTTATAAAACCTCCCTTGCCTCCCCTTACTTAGATTTGATCCTGTGCTCTGCTTTGGCCAGTTCACATTTAGCTGTCAGAACTGGAAGAGAGACTTGCAATGAGAATGGGATGCCCTTGATGATCCACTGACTTGAGCTTCCCTAGGGAGTTTTGTCCCTTGGGACCCAGCTCCAAGAGAGGAGTCAGGCTTAGCCAGGACTACAGTCTGAACCACAGCCACCCAGCTGACCCCAACCCAGACCAGTCCAGACCAGACCGGCCTTCCCACACTCAACAGAAGACCAAGAAATGGGGTGGATATTTATTGCTTTGTGCTACTGGGGTTCTAATTGTTCCATGGCAAAAAGGACTACAATGCTGGTGAAATGAAGGTAATGCTAATTCTGACAAACTCCCATCACGCACTGAATCAGAAATCATGATAGCAGCAAAAGCCTCCTGTATTCCGTGACATATGCCGAATGTGGGTTGTTTACATTGTTATTGGTTAAATAATCCAAATGTGTCTCAAATGGAGTGAAAAGAGGAAAGTGACTAAACGTAAACAAAAAAAGCAAAGTAAATTGTATTACTCACTCCCTACTTCAGTCTTTTTACAGAGATCAGATTCCTTCATTTCTCTACTTAAAGCTCTCTGTGACTTGAAAGGTGTCAGAGCCTAACAAAGCTCTTGTGGCTTTAATAGTGTGACTTTGGTTTGCCCCTCCTTCTTCCTCTCTGGTCTGTCATTGCCCTACTGTTTTACTGTCTACTGCAAGAGCCAAAATTGGGCTACAAATGGTCCCTTAAGTATCCCAAGCCCTTTTATCTTCTGAATATGTGAACAAGCCATTCCTGTTTCCCAAGTGTCACCTCCTCTATGAAGCCACCCCTGCTTTCTTTGATCAGAGTCAGCCAGTCCCTCTTTCAGCTCCCAGCAGACCTTTGTATCATTCTGTGCATGTGCTCCATGTTTGATGATAGACTGCAGCTTAGCAATCCCTCAGTGAAGCACCTTTCCCAGAACTTGGAGTAACCTGGGGTATCTTTTCTCACTAATAGATTACAGCAAAATTATCACTGTGCTCCTCAGAGCTCCCTCCAGAAACCCAGCAGACATGTCATGAGGCAGCCCAACCAGCCATATGGAAAGGCTTCCCTGCGGGAGACACCTAAGCCCCTACCTGACAGTCCAGCTACACTTTGAGTCTCCCAGTGACTCCAGTCTGCTAGGAACCCTTGCAGGTCATTCCCCGTGGAGCTTCTGGATAAGTTTCCTGATGAAGACAGCCTTCCCTGCTCCCAGCAAGGCAATGTGAAGAGGAAGAGTTGCCCAGTAAACCCACAAAACTATGAAAAAGTATAACTTGTTCTGAGCCACTAAGCTTTAGGGTGATTTGTTATGCAACAAGAGCTAATTGGACCATCTCTGTCAGACTTCTCAGTTACAGACAACAAAATCCATTACTCTTTTATTCAAGGAATTGTGAAAGATGGGAAAATGTCAGAGAGTCAGACCATCAACAGGCTTAAAAAATAAAGATCCAGTAAGAAAACCTAATTATTCTACCAAATGTTCTGAGGGAGACCCATTGCTGCTGCTGTTGTTGGGTACAGACGTGTTGGCACATGCCACCTGCCCTACTACTGAGAGCTGTACCCTTGTTTTTCTAAAAACCTGGGTGCGTCACCCTCACATCACTGGAATAGATTCCAAGTTTTAACCCCTTCTTTATGTGCCATTTTAAAATCCAAATTTGGAACTTTGCCTGTTAACCTAATCATCAACTTCACTGGCTGAAGAGATTATTGGGTTACAGGGGTACTGTACCCCCCTAGTGGATTACTCCACTGATCTTCATAGCTGAATGTGCCGTTAGTTGGTGGGACCCAATGGAAGAGGGTGGGTCACCGAGGGTGTGACACTGGAGAGCAAACTCTTGCGGGAACTCTTCTGTGCTCTGCTTGCCAACCACTTTGTTCTGCCATGCCCATCTACCATGATATTTCTACCTTGGAGGCAGCTGACCATGGACTGAGCCAATTGAAACAATGAGCCCAATGAACTTCTCTCCCGTTAACTCTCGGGTACCAGGTATTTTGTCCCAGTTATGAAGAGTTAATTAATACAGAGACAATTGTTATCTAATGAATAGATACCAGATTATATGTATATTCCAGTTTCAAAGGAAATGCAACCTCCTATTGTTGTTATTACCAATAATCACACATTTTGTGTACCATTTAAAGTGGGGCAGAAGTTTCCAGACGACAGAGCTAAAATCAGGGTCCTGGCAGGTCCATGATATCCTGGAAGCCCTAGAGGAAAATCTATTACTTTGTCTCCTCCAGCTTCTGCACCCCTTCACTCATGATCCTCTTCCAGTCACTCTGACCTCTGCTTCTATGGTCTTAGCCCTTCCACTAAATCTGACTCTTGCCTCCTTTCCTTATAAGGACACCATGAAGACACTGCGGCCACCCAGGTAATTGAAAATAATTTCTGCAATTCAAGATCCTTAACTTAATCAAATCTGCTAGGTATGTGTGTTGCTGTGTAAGGTTGTCAAGTACAGATTCTAGAGATTAGGATGTGAACATCTCTGAGTGGCTTTGATTCTGCCCTCCACAGTGAGCTCTGGCTTCAGTCATAGAGAGATAGTATCCAAAAATAGGAAAGGCTTTGGTGACTGCTATTAGCACTGCTCACACATAAACTATGCTCCTTTCTGATTCTTTCTTATTCTGATCACATTATATTTTCTACTTCCTTGTCCCCCCTGAAAGCAATCATTCCCACTGGACTTGCTACAGTCACTGAAATAGGGGTAGAAGTGATTGTGTCACCCTGGGTGACAGTCTCATTGTTAGCGACATAAGGTCCCAACACTCTTTTCTGCTCTCTAATGTGGCCACTGGCAAGTTGTGGCCCTTCTACAAGCCCACATCCCAGAGGGAGGCAGAACCCCAGGTGAGCCAAGGTGGGCATGCAGCATTAATGAGAAATGATTTTTTTTGTTCTTGTTTTAACCAACTCCGGGGTTCAAACTTGTCCATCCACTGTTTTAAAAGCTTGGGGCAGCCAAAAGCATATCCACTACAATACTACTTTCTATTTCTATGTTTCCAAGTGTGCATTCAAGTATTCCTTCCCATCCACTGGGCCCAGCTGAGCTGTCCTAGCCAAGCTACAGCAACAATTAAGGAATCCTGAGATCAACAACCAAGCAAAGATTAAAAACCAATTGATATCCTCCCATAACTCCTGAATGCATGGAGAGAGAAAAAGAGAAGGAGAGACAGAGACAGAGAGAGATAGACGGAGAGAGAGATAGAGAGAGAAAGCTACCTATTCCTCCCATCCATTGCCTTCTTCTAGGCTCTCATTCACTTGTACAACCCCAGGCCAGAACTGCCAGTGGATTTCAGGAAGGACACAGCAACAATGAGTCTAACTCACCAGATAGCTCAGAAGCCTGCACGGTGATGAAAAGCTAAGTCGACTGACAGGGAAGAGAGATGCCCAGTTCAAAAAACAGACTTGACAAGCTAGTTATAATTGTGTCTGCCACAGCAACTTTGCTCCAGGAAATGTAAGACAGATATTCCTACAGCCTGAGTCCTAGTGCAGCAAGTGAGTTAAGGTCGAGGTAAAGCCTCTGCACATGTATACTTGCTAGAAAGGTCTTCATTGGGCATGAGTTTGTGCCAAAGAGCCAAGCCTAGAAGATAGTTTGCAGGAAAATGATAAAAGTGTTTTGTGGAGACACAATTTCTCTTGGATACAAATCCAAGATCTTTTCTTTATTAGTGTATGAGACCATTTTCAATGAGGAGGGTAGAGAAGAGCTTACAATTTGGGGAATTCCAAATGGTGAACATGGTTTTGGAATCAGATATCCTCAAACTTAACTCTTAAGCACTGAGAACATGCAAAAAGGAAAAGAGAATATATTTAAGCTTCACTTTCTTTGCACATCTTACTAATTTTTTCCCTTGCATTTAGTACCATGCTGATACGGATCTTATTCCTCTACTCAGCCATGTTTTCATTCTTTCTTTCCTTCAACAAACATGAATAGAGCAGTCACCCTCTAACTCCAGAAGAAATAAATAAGATACAACTTCTCCCCTTCAAGAGTATACAGACAATACAAGGATATAAAAATTTAACAATTGACCAACAGTCTCGAAAGTGGAAGGAGGGTCACATTTACCAGCTGTACTCAAGATAACCACTTAAATAGAAAAAGAAAGTATTAGAATTTCAGTGTCCGTTTATTTCCCAAATTTGTGTTTTATGCATGTTTTATATCACGTGATAGAACAGCACAGTGACAGTTATAAATAATAAATAAATGAAGGAACAAGCAAGAAGATATATTTTGCAGATAGGAGCTAAAAGATATGTACTGATGGAATACATAATCAAAAACCCAGAGATGGCAATAGATTGTACATTTCCCGGTTAGAAGGACAGCAAGATAACAGCACATGACTCATCCACAGCCACCTCCCTATCAAATTAGAGTTATGAAAATAGACTCAAGAGAATTCAAAATGCAGTAATACTGAAAACCGGAAATTATGTTCAGTTACTTATCAGAGCCCAAAGGAATTCCTACTTAGTGGACTGACTGGGGCTGTGAAGCAGAGCAATATGCCCACAGGAAGAGGATCTCTATTGTACACTCTTCCCTCAGATCCACAGCTTCTTCACCGACAGAATCTGCCGGACTGTGTTGAGTAAGCCTATATAGCAAATAGCCAGACATCTAAGGGCCTAAAACATCAATAATTTTTTATTATCTCTGCACCTCAGGATGTAGAAGGAGCGTGAGTGGTTGGTTATGGTTAGAAGTCTCCCTAGTCACTGCTGGCAAATACCAGGAGGAGTTCCCGTCATCTGTAAGGGGCTGAGTTTCATTCACGTGGCCAGTGAGTTGGCACTTTCAGGTTGGTCTAACGCTGCATGGACTCTCCTCAGAGCTGCTGTGTGTGCTTCCAAGATGGCAGCTGGCTTCTTGCAGAGAGAATGATCTTAAAAGGCCATGGTGGAAGCCACAGTGCATTTTATGACCTAACTTTGGGAAGCATAGAGCAATTTCTCCAGTGAAGACCAGAAGTCAACTTCCAGACTTCTAGGCCAAAGCTCTTTCCACTCCCTCACTCCACCATGTTCTGTTGGTCACACCAGCCAGCCCTGATTCAGCGTGTAAAAGGACAACACAGGAAATGACTACCTGCATAGGCTGACTGCTGCAGGAACGAATTCCACTACTTCACTGGAGATTATTTCTGAAGTGGCCAGGGTCTCTTTTCTGTTGCTATTCTCTCTCTTTCTCTCTCTCTCTCTTTTCCTCTCTCTCCTCTTCCTCTTTCTCTATTACCCCTTTCCCTCACATTCACTCTTGCTCTATCTCCTCTACCATCTCATCTCTTTCATTACGTACGTCCTCCATTGGTTTTTCTCTATCTCCATATTTTGAAGGACTGCAGTATAATTTGTAAGGAGATAAAACTGTGTTGCTCTGCACAACTAACACAAATAAAGGATATATAAATATACATATACATGTATATAACAAGAGATATACATCTGAGGGCTGGGGGTATAGCTCAGTGGCATGAGCGCTTGCCTGGCAAGCGCAAGGTCCTGAGTTCGATCCCCGGTACCGGAAAATATATATATATATATATATATATATATATATATATATGTAAGCCCTAAGAGATATACATCTGAACAGGTTCCTTGTGTTGGATGTAAAGGTTCTGAAGGTCAGCAAGAGTGAAGGCCACAAAACAGATCCTCAAACCAATGACTGGAACAAAAAAGAGAATTTAATTTTATTTTTTCAATTTTTAGTTTTTATTAGTACATGCTTACAATACTGCATTCATTATGGGGATGTATATAACACATCTCAATTCTTTTTTCATCCCCTTTTGTCCCCCTCCTCATCTCCTGGTCACCATCCAATCTGCAAAAGATCTATTTCTATTTCTCTGTTATCTCTCTTTTGTTCTGCATTTAGAGTCTTGAAAAGGTTTTGCCTTGTCACTTCTCTTAATCCCGCAGTCCCCACTGGCAGGTGTCAGTGTTTCAGCAAGCTGGAAATGGATGTAGGAGGCAGTTTTGTAGGTCAACAGCACATGAGAAAGGATGGCTTCTTCCTAGCCAGCAGTAGTAGATTCTTGCCTACTGGGGCCTGACTCCACAAAGCCACTTCCGCACAGAGGTGAGATTCTGCAACTCTTAGAAACCATGCCAGATGTGATTCTCATTCTATGGTGAGATCTTAGCTACAAACAACATAGTTTACTCTGCCTAGTCTAAGGATGGAAAGAACATATTAAAGGTTATTAGACAACTCAGAGCATCTCTGAGACGAGCAAAGAACTGACAGTGAATCTATAAAATGCAAAAACATTTGTAAGAAAAAATGGCAAAAGCAAAAGCATCACAACTATTTCAAAGAAGCATCTGTGATGACCAGGACTGAATGACAGAAATCCTTCCACTGCTGCCCTCCAAGAAGCAAACAGCTCATACATTCAGTATGAGCATCTTCTCTTTCCAGATGAAAGTCTCACATTCCTCATTTCTGACTCCAGGTGTCAGACAGGCTTAACTGACTAAAAACACCCAGGTCTCCAGCCCTCAGCCTAGCTGAAAGTAGGCTTTACGATGCAACTTTTAGGCATTCTGCATGGAGAAAGAAGAAGTCATAATGCTAATAATAATAAACAATAATTCAGGTGTAGTGAGGCTATGCAAACAATATTGGACATCTATAAGTGACATATCAACTGCAGAGACAAAATTAGCAAAATGCATATAAATTAATGCGGAAAAGGCAATGTGTTTGTTTCTCTCCCAGTGGCCACCAACCCACGCTATGCAGAGAATTACCATGACATTGTTGACATCACTGTTGCTTGTAACTAGAAGCATGAACACATCCTTAGTGTTATAAATAATGTTCTCATCCATTATTACATTGGGCCTCTTGAAATCCCATGTGACAAACCAAGATTATGCAACTCAACAGAAAAAAAGAAAAGGCAAGAGAGTCATCATGAATGCTCCCACTAAAAGTGACAGAAATACAGAAAAGGTGAGTCTCCCTCAGCATCTGTATTTGTATCTTAGCAGGGAATTTACCTTGGACTCAGAGCCTTGTAGACTGGACTTGGGCCTGTCTTTATCCGTATCTGTTATGAAATCTTTCACACAAAGTCCAGGAATACAAATCCCTGAGTACAGTCATCCTTTGTCATTTTGGGCAAGCGATAACCCTAATTTTCTTCCTGTTTGGCTATAATCCCCAAATTACAATATAGTCTTCCTGATAATCAGAGACTAGAGACACTTATAGAAGCTAGTTTCTTCCCCACAAACCGGGGGCTGGGCAGTCATAGGACCTGGGATATTCCAGCTGGACAGTTTATCTTGAACACTGAAATGCACCTGCATCTTCAGCCACCTCCTCTCAGGAGACCCCTTCAGAGTCTCCATCATTTTTTGAGCCTGATTTTCAGGCTTCTCATTAAACTTCTTTTTTATATAACCAACACCTATCCCAAAGATTTGTCCCCTGCTTAAGTTATGCAGAGTCCATTATGCAGAATCAAAAACCCAGCAAGTGCAGCTTTTATGGACTGACAGTCATTAAAACATTCAAGTTTTTCCCAGCCTACCCAGCTTCATCAGGGTCAAAGGGTAGTTTTTGTTGGACTTGCTGAAATTCCTGCATGTTTCAAACCACTTCAATATTTGCACTTCCTGCACCAAGCCCTGTCCTGCGTATTGCAGGCTCTAAGATAATAGGAAAAATCCTTTCGCCCCAGCTGTTTGCAACTAGGAGTTTAAGACTGTTTTAAAGCCCCCAGTGCCCATCACTATCTTCTCAGATAGCTACAAATCAAACTAAAAACCATTGATCCAACCAAAATCTTCCCTTTCATATAAGAAAAAAAATAGGAATTGAAAAGCTTTGTCCGAAATCTCACAGCAATTTCCCCAGTTAAGACCGGAAGTCACCTTCCAGACTCCTAGGCCAAAGCTCCTCCCACTCCCTCCCTCCATCTGCATGGAATTTCAAGTGCAGACATCACTGGATGTTTTGTTGATTTTTGCCACCTGGCTGACAGTGAGATGCTGGCAGGCAGACTAGTGAATGCCCAGTTAAGCCCAGCTGGAGTCATCTGCAAAATGGACACTTCCTGAGGAGGGAAGCAGCCTCGGGGAGGCCCTGGAGAGCTGCGGAAGACAGGCCTGGAGCAGACGTGAGAGCGTACCAATCACCTTTTCAGCACACCACCCCAGGAGCATATGGCTCGTAATTAGCCACCGGGGAGATGGTTATTGAGCCACAAATGGAGAATTACGGCTTCAGGTGGGAAACAGCAGCCGGAAGCTGAGCCCTCAGAAGACTGAGAAAACCTGTTTTCATGCAAATGCCTTCAGTAATCACAAACAAAAAGAGACAGACAGGGGCCTGGGGATAGCAGAGTGGAGGGACTTGTTGCTCAGAGATGTATGTCTGGAAAGTCTGGAGGCCATGAACCCCTGGTATGCCATGTGGGCCCCAGGGGGTCTTCCTGATTCAGTGCAGGACTGTGACCTACCAACCCTCGGAGACACAGACGCATTTTGGATCCAGTGACTAGTAGGGAGAGCCACTGGGTCACCCACTCAGTGACTCATTTGCCTCTCTACCCAATATTTTCCCATGCCAGGAGGAGGGGTGCTGGTCTGACTCTTAAGACCAACCAGTCTTGGCATCACTTCAGGTTGTCACTTCCCTTCTCTGTTCTGCACTTTCCTACCTGTAAAGTGCGGACAATGTTGTAATATCTTAGGAGAAGATCTAACACATTGCATGATCTCAGTAAGGTTAACTGTCTCTCCTTTCTTCTTTTCTTTTTTGAGATAGGGTCTCACTATGTAGTTCAGGCTGTCTTTGAACTCACTATGTAGCCCAGGCTGACCTCCAATTTGAGAGAATTTTCCTGCCTCGGTCTCTTGAATGCTGGGATTACATGTATGTGCCACCATACCTGGTTTATTTTTATTCTTTTAATTGACACATGAAAATTGAACATATTTATGAGGTACCATGTGATGTTTCAATACATGCAATAATACGTTGTGTACTAATGATCAAATTAAGGTAAACATATCTCCACAAACTACTCTCTGAGGTGAAAATATTCAATATTTTTCCATTTACTTTTTGTTTTGTTTTGAGACAAGGTCTTGCTATGTAGTCCAGTCCTTGAACTCACTATATAGCCCAGGTTGACCTCAAACTCACAGCAATCCTCCTGCCTCAGCCACCTGAGTGCTGGGATTATAGGTGTGCTTCACCACACCTGGCTCCATATAGCTGTTTTGAAATTTATAGTACATTATCATTACCTATGGTCACCCTGATAATCTACTCTCAACTTCTATAACATCAACTTTTGCAGATTCCACATGTGAATGAAAGCAGGCAGTGT
Source organism: Dinomys branickii (assembly GCA_004027595.1). NCBI lineage: Eukaryota > Metazoa > Chordata > Mammalia > Rodentia > Dinomyidae > Dinomys > Dinomys branickii. Next base: position 14,004 of record PVLD010018768.1, read on the forward strand.
TGCTCTCTGGGCTTGCCTGTCTCATTTAACTTACCATAATGTCTTCTAGTCCCATCCATGCCATTACAAACGACAGAATTTCACCCTTTTTTTAAGACTGTCTCACAAAACTGAGTCTGTTGAACATTCTACCCTTCTGTCTCACCCATCTCTGGTGTCTTCTATGGGGTTCCCCAGTACATCAGCCACTAGTTTCAGGGGACTAGTCTCTGCATGCTTGTGAACACATACTTGGTATTGCCATGTGTATTATATTAAGTGTAATCACTTCATGCATCAGAGCTGTGTGGGAACCGGGAAAAAGACAAACACAGAAATAGTCCCTACCCAAAATAAATGATTGTCTTTTCATGGTGGCTCTGCAAACTAGGTCTTAAATCTTGCTGGGTATAGTGGTGCATACTTGGAATCCTTGCACTGTGAAGGCAGAAGGACTGCAAATTTGAGCTCAGGCTAGGCAAGTTACTAACTTAGCGAGACCCTGTCTCAAGCTGAAAAATAAAAAGAGCTGGGGTGTAGCTCAATGTGAAAGCCCTGAGTTCAATCCTACCCTTAGTATTGACAAATACAGTAGCTCTTAAATGTCTCATTATTCCCGGATGTGACTACTACTATTGAACACTTATGCACTGCTCTTTGGTGATACTACAGAGCATAAAACAAAAATCCTGCTCTTGCTAAGTTTCTATCTACTGAAGATGCACTAGGCCTGTCTGCCAGTGAGGCAACCTCAGCTCAGAAAAGTGCAGCAACTTGTTATAGACCATAAAGCACAGCTGGCATTCAAACCCGTGTCTCCTGCCTCCTTCTAGGAGTGTTTGCTCCATGCATCTCACTGTGGTGAATCCAGAGGGAAGGATGGTTATCCCTGTCTTCACGGGAGCTGTCAGCAGAGCTCCTCACCCTTTGCTCCAAACATTAATTGCTGAAATACAGCAAGAAGGTAGTTAACCCAATCACAACAGTGATGGGTTATTAGCATTTTAAAGAGCAGATTTAAAACAGGGTGTTGGTTAGACTCCATTGGTTACAAGCAACAGAGAGTGACTCTGGCTAACTTAATCAAAGAGAAATCTTTTGGAGAACATATGGAGCATATAGAGCTCCAAGCATCAAAGCCAAAGCTGAAAAGCTGGACTTAAGAATGGGCAGCTAAGACCATAGTGTCCAGGCTCTGGGAGGAACTTGCTTCAGCTCATTTACTATTTCCTGATTTCTAGTTTCCCGTTTCCATTCTGTATTTTTTGGTTCCCATAATTCAATTCAAGATTCAAGCTCTCAAGAGAAGAAAACCTGTCTAGCCAAGCTTGAAGCTCATGCCCACCCTTACCAGCCCCACTGAAACTTCATGGCGTGGAGGAGTGACTTTCCCTAGTGGAAAGCAGGACACTGTTGCCAAAAGGAAGTAAACTGGCTGCTGCACAGATAGCTACAGCCCTTGACCATGACAATAATCACTAAAGAACATGGGGCATAGAAGCCAAGAGAAATTCAAGTGTTACTGTGATAGATTACGCTTTCCATGTATACTTTTCTGACAGTGTGACACTCTTCTACAGGAAGTGTGTCCCATGTTCTCTCCCCTTCACCCAGGCAGATTTGTGCAACTGCTTCAACTAATAAATTGTGGCAGAAATAGTGCTGTTATGTTTTCTAAGACTGGATGACAAATGGCTACCACCAGACTCACTGGTGCTCTTTGAGGATGCGTGAAACTACGGTCACAGCAATGGAGAGGAAAGACTAGAACCCATTCAAGAGATATGAGTATGCTAGATTCTCTCAGTACCTCCCAATCAGAGGACTACTGACATTTAGTGCAAAATGACCCCCCTCAGTGAGGAACATTTAGCATCCCTAACCCCTGCCCAGCAAGTGCTGGTTTAACTCCCCAGGTTTTGTGACAATCAAAGAAATCTTCCAGAGGCTCCCTGGGTGGTAGTACTGCCTCTGCCCAGGCGGGAGTACAGCTGTGATCATCAAGACTTGGTAGATGATAGGGACTAAAACCTGAAAGTACTCCCAAGTTTCTACCCTTAGTAAGTTGGCAGATTATAAGGTTTTCCACTGAGAGTGCACCAGAGAATAATCACCTTTGGAGCTGAGGTGCTTGAGTCATACAGGACAGAGTTAGGTACACAGATATAAAGAAAACCAGTGACTGCAGGACCTAGTAAACCAAACAGATAAGGTTTCCATGTGCCCAAGTCTGCATTCTAATGGCAGTAGGTCTCCAATCACAGTGTGACCAAATAAATCAAAAGGATCCACTTGTACAAAACACTACAGAGGAAATAACAAAGGTGGGAAGAAGGAGCCCCCTTTCAACAGTCATCAGGGCAGGCCTCCTGAGGAAATGACAGTTAAGCTGAGACTTGAAACATAGAGCCAAGCATGGGAAGGGCTAAGAGAAAAATCCCTGCAAATACAAAGCCATAGGTGTACAAATGTATACCTGATATCATGGGGAACACAGCCTGGGATGACGAAAGGACAGGCTTATGAGAAATACTTATAACTATGAAGACAGCAGCATCTCTGGAGGTCAGACAAAGGGAACTCTAATAAAGACTACATTGAGCAACCAGTGTGGAAGGATAAAGACCAGAATCATGCAAAGTCACAAAGGCCTAAGGAAGAGAACATAGAGAGGACATAGATCCGGTCATGAGGGTCAGTGCTGCATACAGAGAACCTGGAGGAGGAGGCGTATTGGGTTTGCTGGGTTTGGCCACAACAGGGTCTTGGGAGATCCTGGTGCACCTGTCTCAGTGGAGTGGTATAAACAATAATGAGCAAGAAGAGGAACACTTGGTTCTAATCTGAGCTCTGCCTCTAAAGAGTCCCTTTCCTGGTATGAGTCTGGACTGTCATACAAGGGGTCTGTTCCATCTGTGGAGCCCACAGTCCTAAGCACTTTGGCTAAAGCTTTCCCACTGGCATGAACTCGTCTCTCATGCCACAGCTCTATTGAACAACACTTGGATATTTTCTGCACAACAGGCACCGTGATAGATTCTCTCATACGCAGGTTTAATAATCATAGCAAACTAGGGGGAAAGTGGTATTGTTCTCTTTTCTGCAAAAGAGAAACCCAAGACTCAAAGAGGGTGAGATTTCCACGATTCACACCTGCTCCCTCTTAACTCTGGAGCTCTTATCCTTTTTGTCTGATTTCTTTGAAGGTTGTGCACATTTTGGGGGAATACTCAGTGATGTTGCCTAGTGGAATTAGCTCAAGGTTAGCACCAAAAGCCAGGGATCAGGACCTAGATCTGGCCTGAAATTCCTGTGTGACCTTGACCCACTCTGAGACCATTTAATCATCAAGAGGAACAGCAAGGCTGACTCTGACACCTTACAGAGGTACAGCAGGGATCGGACGTGTTTCCATATATAAAAATGTTTTCAAGAGGAAACCAAGCAGCCAATATAAAGTGGAGCTTCTTCTGTGAGCATCAGACCTAGTTGACAGAAGAATTCTGAAACCATCTGAATTCTCTAAGAACTCAGAGCTGGTGGAGAAGAACAAAATGTGTAGTTTTTATTGTTGTTTTAGAAGCTCAAAGAAGGACTGGAAAATCGTGACTTCCAAAGCTCACAGCTTTTAATTTCTGGGGACAGCTGCGCCTGGAGATGATGTCATCTGGCATGAGTTAAGAAGCCTCCGTTTAGCAGAAAACAACATTCAGAAAGACAGTGCCTATACTGTGTGTGGGCAAAGGACAACCAAATGTTCCCCAGAGTTCATGTTCAACCGCCCATGGGAAGAAAAGATTATCAAACCATATGAGGCCATGTCTACCGTGCTCCTCAGATGTCTACTGTGGCCCCCAAATTGAGATATTATAGGTGAACCACACCATGGAAAACAAAATAAAATAAAATAATGGGAGATACACGTGAAATTTTACAGGCATGCTTATCACATCACTCTTTAAGCTATTTTGAGTAGATATAGCCTAAAACATCCCAGGAGCTGAATGATTAAGTCAATTTCAGGGTATATCTGTGTGTTAGAATACTGTGATATTATTAGCAGGATGTTTTCAAAGATGTTTTAATAGACTGAGGAGCTATGAGCATTGAATGTAATGTCAGCGTGCAAAGTTGCCCAAGCATATTGGCTGATCTCCAGAACATATGGAGTAACGGCTGGAAGAGAAGGCATGGCCAGCAGACAGGATTAAGAAGGAGGTAGACTTCTCATTGTTCATCTTTTCATAATTTTTGAATCTTCAAACAGAAAGGGGCCATGAATATCCAGCACAGTGAAAGAAATAAGCCCCAGACTAAGACATGCTATTAGGGACCTTCCATACTCCCGACAGGGGGAAAGAAGTCACATACGACAAAATTAGAATCTGGATATTATTGGACTATTTTCAGCTGAAGGATTAAAATAAGGACATTTGCAGATATTTTCAGTCAAAAAGTGATCATCTCTGTGCCTTTCTCGGGAAGCTGCCAGAGCTAGTGCTAAAGCAATATAGGAAAATAGATCTTGAGAAAGAGGGGCAAAGATAGCAGGCAGAGAAAAGACCTGGATTCTAGACTGTAGGGCGCACAGCCCTGAAAGACCCCCACTCTGTGCTAAAGAAGGGGCCCAAGAGCTCCTGGAGTGAGATATTCAGGGAAATAGAATGACAGCATCTGTGACTCTAGGTAACTCGGAAACATTCAACATAAATCCCTAGGAAACTAAATGAAATACCAGTATATGAAACAATATCAATAACAGAAAAATACAGTAATTCAGAGTCTGGAAATACCTACACATATTCATGAAGTACATGGCAGCCTGAGACCTCTGAGCAGCAGAAGCTCTGAGACGTGCAGACACTTAGTAGGGGAAACATTTCATCCTCCTGGAAAGATAAGGGGAGGGAGCCTTACATTTTGGCTATGAACCAAACGAACCTATGAACATTTTGGACAAACCAGTAGAGAGTCCTTCAGCCCAAGCCTCACATAAAAGGAGTCTGCCATCTAGCAGAAAGGAGCCTGGTTCAATACCCATGGGGGCTAAGTTCTTGATCAGGGCAGCCAAAGGAATCCTGCTGTGAGGACGCTTCCCAGGGGACAGCAGCTGGGGAAAACAGCAAGAGACCTTACCTGACCATTACTGGTTGCTGAGATAAACAGCTCACACTGAGAGACAAGAAGAAAGGAGAGGGGACAGGGGTGATGCAGAGACAGAGGCCATCACCAGGCTCCTCTGGATGCCCCTACATTTGCAGCATCAGGCAAAGTAAGGTGCAGGATAATGAGAGAAGAGCAGGAGCAACCTGTGTTTCTCCCAAGTGCAGCAGGTGAGACTCTAAGTGCTGCTTTGTCCCTTGCTCTCTTTCTCTGCACAGTGAGTTCTGAAGACACACGTCACGATGGTGGTGGCACAGGATAGAGTTAACTTAGGCTGCTGAGTCACTACAGAGAGGGCATCGCACTCAGACCCACTAGAGAGAAAGAGGCCGAGCCCCACATCAGTCCTACCTGGCAACCTCCCCTACTTGGCCACATACACAAGGGAGAGACGCAGCCAGTGCCCCTAACGCCAGCAGCTGCCCTCAGCATCTTTCACCAGGCCTTCTGCAGCAGCTTCAGTGCCGACCCAGCCAGGGCAGACCCAAGCTCTGCATCTCCATTTGCTTCCAGATTCAGGTGGAACATGGTGCTGTGTGAGACAGGAGGGGGCTTCTCCATCAACCCCCAAATGACTCTATAGCACATCCAGAAAGTGCAGCAGAGTCGATCCTTCTGGGGCAAACTTTAACCACTGAAAGACAGGATCTGAGAAGAAGCTGGAAGATATATTTTGTCCCTTCTTCCCAGAGACAGCTGGTTTCCGGCTATGGTGCACTGAGGACACCCCATATGACCAAGTTACCAAATGTGCTTCCATGTTGATGTTGTGGCTGCTCATCGATGCACCTTGCCTCTGTTTCCCTTCTGTGCCTCCTTTCCCTCCCATTTTTGTTGCCCTGCAAAGGTCATGCCTTGGGCTCTGAATTCTATGCTAAGACGCCTTTGAAGGTGCTGCCTTGGATCTAAAAGAATCAAGGAAGTTGAGGGTGACTGAGGACCCAGAAGGGAGGCCTGCAGAAGCAAGACAGAGAAGCAGGAAATGGGTTGGCTCTGAATAGCTCAGAAAGGGAATCAAAAGCCACAAACTAAAAATATGACTGAAATGATTTTGTAAGATTATGGGAACTTATTCATTTATCTGCTTCTGTTCTCCTGATTTTTTTTCCCACAAAGATTAGCAGTAAGACTTGTAATATGAAAAGAACCATCGATCTACATTCCAAGACAGCAGGGAAGACAGAGACAGAACCTAGAAGGATGGTACTCCAGTCGAAGGCTGGGGTCGGAGAAGGAAGAGAGAACCTGCAACCTCAGGGTTCCTCATGATGGACAGAGTCTCAGGTTCTGGCCTGCAGAAGTGCTGTGCCCACCAATAACTATGGGAATAGCTGCAGAACATAGGAACTGCTTTCCTAACTCTCCAGTCCAAGAAATCTCATATGTCTGTGTATTTTTAAATCAAACTGAATCCATCTCAGCCTCATCAGCCAAAACTGGCAATAAACCCATTCTCAGATAAGGGGTGGACCAGTGAAGGGAGGTTTTTGCATCTCCCTTGAAACGAAGTGGTACAAATATTTAACATTTTATGGAGCATGTATTATATACCAGATGCTATTTCAAATACTCTAATCATTTAATCTTCACAACATTTTAGGTAAGACAGTGTTCACATCTTCATATGATTGATGGGGAAACCGATTAACCTGTCCAGTATCAAGGCAGCAATGGAGAAAGATTTTAACTCAGCTATTGAACCTCTAACTCTCATATTATTAACTGGCATACTATGACTCATATGGTATGAGATTTTACCATCAAAACCATAGGAAAGGAGCCAGCCATGGTGGCACACACCTGTACTCCCAGCCACTCAGGAGGGCCAGGCAGGAGGATTCCAAGTTCAAGACCAATGTGGGCAGCTGAATGAGACCTGTCTCAAAATAAAAACCAAGGAAGGTTTGGAATGTAGTCCGGTGCCAGAACACTTGCTTAGCATGCACAGGACTCTGGGTTCAATCCTCAGCACCATAAAAAGAAAAATAAACATAAACATAGGAAAGAGCCTTTAGTCTTTTATGGAAACTCCTTTTCCTCCTTGTCTAGCACTATAGGTCCATTTAAAGGGAAAAGCTTTGTTGGGAACCCACTCCCCCTGCATGCTGCAGACCTCCATAGAGGGATCCTCTGAAACCTGCCACATGAGGAGGAAGGTTGGGTCTATGCAGCACCTTCCCACACCATGTTCCACCTCAAGGTCTTGCTGTCTTGCTGTCCCCCTTATCTGTCTTTCCAGTAGCCCAAGAATTTCAAGTTATCTTCTTCCTCTGGAGAATCAGCCTCTTCACCCCAGCTCCAACTGGAAATTGCTGGGAACATTTGTTGGTCACTGCCACCTGGGGACAAGTCTTCAAATATGTGGAGTCCTTTCCTTCTCCTTAAGAAAGGAAAAATGTTTATTTTTTTCTGAAGAGATGCAGGATCATGAGGACCTGCGTTCCTACACAGTATTGTTCTAAGTGGGTTCATTCACACTCATAACCAATATAGATTTAAGTATCTAGTAAGACCATTTCCAGAAGACTAGGATAAAGTACTTAGAAGAAAGATAAGAAGTATGCAACTCACTACAGGATGACTTTAGGGCTAGAAGTGGCCTGAAGGAGCCAATCAGAAAGCAAAAGGAGAAAAGTCAAAACATCATTAATTTCTCAATAACTCATCCAGTGACCAGGTTAATATTTACCGAGCACCTTCTAAGTCCAAGCACATGTCTAAGGACTTTATATTCACTGTGTCACTGAATCTTCAAAGCAATCATATGAAGTAGGGGTGGGGGATATAGCTCAGTGGCATAAGTGCCTGTCTGGCAAGTGTAAGGTCCTGAGTTTGATTCCCAGTAGCCCCCCCCAAAAAAATCTTATGAAGTGGGCAACATTATAATGCCCATTTTAGAGATGAAGAAACTCATACAGGTATTTTTCCAGGGCTATATAGCAAATAAGTGGAGGAGGTGAGATTTGAACCCATGTCTGCCTGATTTGCCAGCCCTCATTTTATAGACTGACAAATGTTCCCAGCTATTTCTGGTTGGAGCTGGGGTGTAGAGGCTGATTCTCCAGAGAAAGAAGAGAACTTGAAATTCCTGGGTTACTGGAAAGACAGATAAGGGGGACAGCAAGACCTTGAGGTGGAACATGGTGCAGGAAGGTGCTGCGTAGACACAACCTTTCTCCTCGTGTGGCAGGTTTCAGAGGATCCTTCTATGGAGGTCTGCAGCATGCAGGGGGAGTGGGTTCCCAACAAAGCTTTTCCCTTTAAATGGACTCATAGTGCTAGACAAGGAGGACAAGGAGTTTCCATAAAAGACTAAAGGCCCTTTCCTGTGCTTAAGTTTATTTTTCTTTTTCTTTGTTATCTAGAGATAACAAAGTACACCAGGACACAGCCTAGGGCAAAGTGATTTTTAGAAAGGTCTGTAGCCTCAGGGTGCACAATTTCTACATGAAACCACAACCATGCCATTAAGTGGCACCGTGATGAAATCACCCACATGGAGGGGCTACAGGCACAGAAATCCAGCTAGAGGCCAGGTGACAACTGGTGTGCAGGACTTTGAACACATGACTTTACATACTAGAGCCTCAAATTCCCTCCCCTGCAGTGTTAGGGTTGGTGTGAATGGACTTGTGCTATGGGAGGATTAATGGATGTATCCTATATAAATTGTCTGAGACATTAATGAAATGTGATGTTCCCTTCCCACTCCCAACTCTCCCCATTCTTAAATTCCCTACCACTGAATTTCTCAGGAGCCTGTCTTTTCAGTTAAATTCTTGAAGTGAGCTTTTTACAGAGACTAGAGCTGGGTTTTATTATCTGATGCAGATAACTTTTTTGATATGTATCAATCATTTTCATTTGTAATGTGGGTGGATTTTATATATCTGTATCTAGCTGTTGGGGGGAAAATCTGTAAAGCTTCAAGATGGGAGTTTTAAAACATCTTTATAGATGAAAAAAAGCAAAAGTTTAACCTTCAAGGAAAATAAAAGAGAACAAGGCGGCTATACTTGAACATACAATATTAAAAAAAGGCTCAGCCTGAGATTGCAAATGTATAACCTTGACATCAGTTGTGCAGAAAGCACAAGAAGGATCGTTTGTGCCTCATTCATTTTTTTCCCATCCACTCTTTTCACTCATTCATTCATTCAAAACATCTCTTCTCAGGTCATTACCAAGTATAGGGTGTTAGCTGTTGCAAGCATGGAAAGGATTGAACATCTTCTTATAGGCATCCGCTTTACAAATAAAACAGGAGTGTATGTATAACCACAATATCCAGTAAGTCTGGGGAAAATTTCAAAGATAAACATGGAACAACATAATCTTTGCATTTTGAGGAGCAAAGAGCAAGCACAGAATCGAAAGGACTTGACTTTGGCTTGGGGGTTAGAGAAGGCCAGTGGAAGGTTACTGCTCAAAACCAATAGTAACTCGCCAGCAGACAGGGAAAAGAAGATTTTGTAGGTGCTTTTGCCCCTTGGACAAATAAAAGATGAATACACTAGAGGAGTAATCCAGGTCATCCTAATTACTTATTCACATGTTTGCTTCATGTTCTTTCATTTACCTGATTATTTTCTGGGTCAAGGCTGTGAAGGTAGAGAACACTGGAGAGGTTGAAGCACAGAATGGAAAAGACCTTAAGCACTGCTATAATCTGAATGTTTTGTCTCCCCAAAAGTCATGTGCTAAATAAAACTCAGTTGCCAATGTCATGGCATCAGGAGGTAGTGCCTGTAAGAGCCTATGAAGTCAGGGCCCTTGGAAATGGGACTACTGATCTTAGAGAAGAGGCAGGAGGGAGCTGTTCAAACTTCTGTCATGTAAGAACGCTGCAGGAGGTACCACCTGCAAAACAAAGACCCAGTGCTTGCCACCACCATGATTTTCAATTCATCAAGAACTATGGGAAATAACTTTGTATTATTCACAAATTTCCAATCCAAGAGATTTTGTTATGCAGCCAGAACTGACCAATGCAAGATTAAGATGAAAACAACGATTGTCTGCTCCAGGCTTGTTTTTGTCCTTAGTTGTGCCGTGGGTTATTCCTATTTGCTGTACTAAGGATGGAACTCAGGACTTTGTACAGACTCTGCCACTGAGCTACATAACCAGCTTTTTTTAAAATTGCTTTTTATTTTGAGAAAGGGGCTCACTAAATAGCTCAGGCTGCCCTGAAATGTGCAATCCTCCTGCCTCAGCTCTCTGAGTAGCTGAGGATACAAATAAATGTCAAGGCCTGCTCCAACCTTGGTTTTTAAAGACCAATAATTTTAGGGCTAGAGAGGTTAAGAAATTTGCCCAGGTCCACCCAACAAAGACCTAGAGCCTGGGTTTCTCTAAATGTCTCCCGCACTGTATGAGGAGCCCTTGGCAGGGGATATAGCAGCGGTAAAGTGCCTGCCTGGCAAGCCTAAGGCTCTGGGTTTGATCCCAATGCAGGAAAAAAAAAAGAAAGAAAAGAAAACACCAAACGCCTATAAATGAAGAACTGTCAGGAACCCTAATAAAGCAGCTGTTAATGCCCACATTTTACAAAGGGGAAAATGGAGCCATGGGTCAGGAAGCCACTTGCCCAAAACCACATAGTTCTGGGCAGAACCAGCACTGCCTAGAACCCCGCTCTCGCGCTCAGGTCCCAGTGGGCTTTCCTTGGTGCGCGGTGCCACCCAGAGGCTGTCCACAGGCAGAGAGCCAAGGAATGCTTTGTCTAGGCGGGACAGCAGTGGAGTAGAAGGAAGCCCGGAGGCGACTTTCACGGGCTGCCTGCCTAGCCAGGGGCTGTTCCATCCGCCTCCCGCTACTGCCCACGCGCGGAAACTTCCCGCGCATCCCCTGGGGCGACGCTTTTAAGTTACACCACCTAATGCTGCCAAACTAAAATTGAGACTAGAAATAGGCACAGCTTGCGTTAGAGGCATCACCTTGCATCAGCGTCATGATGAAGCATATGGAGCGAGACAGAGGTACCTCTTTGAAATAGTCATCGGCAACCTGTGGGCTTTCGCAACGAATCTGTGCATCTTTCAGAGTGGAGGCAAGGAGGTGCCCCACCTGTCCTCCAGGTACCATCCATGCAAAAACAGGTTCAAAGGGGAAGAGATGCAGCGAATTATCTGCCCTATCCCATTCATTACGGATCATTTTGTGTGACATTATACGCAGTATGTCTAACTCTTGGTAGCAATCATCCTTTTAAATAATGCATTAGAGCCGAGCAGATGGGAAAGAGAGACCAGACGGCAGACCAATAGCGCAGCCTAGCGACAAAGTCAGAAATGACAGCTCACTTACCCATCATCAGAGGCGCAGAAGGCACACAGCACAGACCTTCATTTTAGATGACTTCTCGAGAAAGACTGCTTCCGAAGCCCAACAATCCCACCAGCGCTTTTACAGTCCTGCTGTGTGCCAGCTGCAGAGCAGCCCTGTGATAATCGATGGCAAACAGGATGTTCAAGAGATGAGACAAAGGGATTTGTGCAGGATCTGGTGGAATCGAGAAGAAAGAAGTTGCAGCGCCCAGGATATCAGTAGCTCACAATCAAGTCAATAAAGACGTAGCATTTCTGCCCTTTTTCTGCATGCAAAACTGTTTCCCTTCTCTGGCCCATGCTGCAAATAATTTCAAAATTTCTTCAGACGCTGATGCTTCTCCAAGCACTCAGCTAAGTGGCCCTGTTGTAGGATATTTTCTCCTGATCACTTGGAGAGTTATGTGTTAAAGCAAAGTATTTTAAAGAACTATGCCATGGACAACGAGAAGGAAATTCATTAATAAAATGAGAGAAATTAGCAAGTACCCACAAGGCACTCAAAGCTACTCTATAGTTGGGCAAGGAATACAGAGGTACAGCCGATGTCCCCTTCGATAAAGAGCTTGGATGAAACAGATGTCCAGGCCCCAAGCCATGGGTTCCCATGCTGTCTGCATCACCAAGACAATCACTGCATCTCCTTGAGCCTTTGTTTTCTCATCTGCAAAAAGAGAATAAGGATTATAAGTAAGGTGACTCTTGTGAGCATTTAAATCACAGCTCCCAGTAGATACTAAGGCTTTTACTGCCCCGTGTTACAATCAGGATGAATCACTTATTAATCCATCCAATGACCATTTATTTACCTGCTGTTTACAGGTGACTAATGCTAAGTGTTGGGGATGTAAATTTGGCCATAAGCCCGGTCCTATAAGCCAGATCCTAGCTTCCAAACTGTTGCCCCAAGACAGGCAGCCAAGTTATCCCCTTGGCTCTTGTTCAACAAGAAAGATCTCAATCTTCTCCCTGGATTTACTCAATCAGAATCTGTATTTTTAACATGATCCCAGGGCAATTTAGAGACACTGTGAAGTTGGAGGATTTTGTTGTCCTGAAAAAGACAAAGGAGGCCCACTTTTTAAATTGTTTTGCCTCCTGGTCTAGGTAGACTCAAAACCAAATTGAAGCAAATTCTTTTTACTTTGAAAGTGGTCACTTTTGGCCCCTCTTGGTAATGTAACTAGGTTCCCGGACAAGGGATATGACAAGACTATTTTGTGACACCTTAAGGTTATATCACTTGCAGACATCATGAAGCACTCCTTTTCTATAGATAAGGGGGAGAGATGTAGATTCACAAAAAAGACAAAAGGACAGAAATTCCTACACTTTCCTTTTGGAAAGTCAATGTTATTAGAACCTCCCTCCAAATTAAGGTGGTCACAGAGGGGTCCACTGAAACGAAAGGTCACCAAGAGAACCATAGAGAAGATGCTATGATTTGAAAGCAGTTTGTTCCCACCAGAATTCATGTTGAGGCTTAATTCCTTAATGCAACAATATCAAAAGTGATGAGACTTTTAAGGGATCATGCCCAGTGTGATGTGCTTAGGTAGTTCCTCCTGAAAATATGAATGCCGGTCTCCTGGTGATCTGGGACCCACAGGAGTGAATTAGTTCTTGTCCCACCTCTTATAGGTCCCACAACGTCTCAACACTGCCACACTGTGACCAAGCTTCCAACACATGAACCTTCCAGGTTCACACCCAAACCATAGCGAGTTGCTTAAGACCAGATCTCTGTGAGGCTTGAAGGCTGTCCTAAGAACTTGAGCTGAGTTGAGTGACAATAGGAAGCAATAGTGACCTTTGGGGAACAACCATGCTTTAGGTTTTAAGAATGGCCTCCCTGGGGATCAGAACAAAGGTGATTTGAGGGCAGGAAACTCAAGAGGAAGATGTCTCAAAATCTGGCATGGATAATAAAGCAGAGAGGAAACATCTTACAGACTCACTGGAAAAGGGATGGGATTGACAGGGAAAGGAACATGCCTCTGAGCTTTAAACCAAGTGTATCTTATCATGTCTTCAGGCTCAAAGCCGGTTGAAGAAGAAGAGCAGCTAGAAGAGAAGAGAGACACCCTGTGGGCTGACAGCCCCGGTGGCTTTTCACTGATGATAACCCACTTTTCACCTACTAGCTCAGCAGGAACACTTTCAAACCTGACCCATGTCCAGAAAGCTGCAAGGACAGACAAATTCCCATGTACACGTTAGCATGAGATAGGAGGAACATTTTGCCAAAGTCCACAGGAGCAGAAGACCAGAGGATAGGCGTGCCAGATCTCTGAGACCATGTTTAAAGAGTTTTGTCACATTTTTATATGATATGTTGAGTCAGTTCAACTCAACAAACATTTTGGCACCTACTGAATTCCAGGTATGCCCAGTCACTGGAGGGGGACAGATGAATGATTGACTCACAGGAAGAAGCTCTCAATTGAGGGTGATGAGCACATGAACAGTTACAGTACCCCATAATAACAGCTGATGTAGAACCATGGCAGGGAGGAGAAGCTACCTGGAAGCTCTCATCAAGGCTGTGTGTGATCCCTGAGCCAGGTTTTAAACAATCAAGAAGCATCAACAAGTAAAGAAAACAAGTAAATAACTGGCTGTACTCATAGACAAACACAAAAGTAAGCAGCACCATTTAGGACACAGAGAAACACCACAATCCAGATTAAACTAGGAGTTTCTCTTATGCCTTCAAGAAGTCCAGAGTCCACAACTGAGGTTAGGCATAATGCTCTTTGGTGTCAGGATGCTGCTTTTTCTAGCCTGACAATATGTGGATTCTACCACCAAGTGTATCTCATCGTGTCTCAACAGCTGCTGGAGAAAGCCATCACACTGGGTGGAACCAATGGGAAGGTTGTTCAGACATCAAAGGTGAGCCTCTCACTTTCAGGTCACTTTCTAGGCGTCTCATATAAGGCCACTTAACATCTCACTGACCAAAAACTTAGACAAATAGTGCATGAATTTATGGTTCTCAAAATTCACATGTTGAAACTGTAACCCCCAAGGTATGAAATGGATTAGTTCATGAACCAAAATGTGGGTCCTTGCAAGATATTAAATCTCCTAACCCCCAGATCTTAGACATCCCAGCCTCCAAATTGTGTCTTGATGTGCAGTTGTGAAAAATAAATTTCTGTTGTTTATAAGCTCTGCAATCTGTACTGTTCTGTTGTAGTAGCCAAAATGGACTAGAACACAAGGCCACATCTAGCTGCAGTGAAGGCTTTGAAACAACTTTCCCTTTGCTGCCCACGCACCCAGATAAAAGTTAGGAATGCTGTAACTAAGGATAGAGAACAGACCTCTGTCCCTTGGAAACCAGCACCCATAGCATAAGGTTTTTTAACAGCCAGTTTGGACTTGTGGTGGATATGGTGACTAATGTTGGGTGACCGCACATGTCTTTCCATTCCACGGCCAGTCCCCATGGGAACCTTAACATTCATTTGGTCTTTACAAGACTCTCTCAGCTCCCCCAGCTTTGCAGTCCAGCTTGAACAGTGATCAGGTAAGGAATTCAAGACAGAAACTTCACCAGGTTGACACTGGGAGAATGAAGTGTCACATCTCTTTGGGTGGCAAAGTTGGGAGGGTGTGTGCCAGAGCTACAAGCATCCACCTTGCCCAGCATAGTAGAATGAATAGTGCTTCCCCCAAAAGAGATGTCTATCTACAACATCAGACCGAGCCTTATTTGGAACTAGGATCTTTGCAGATTTCACTAGTTAAGATGAAGTTCTTGTAGTTTAGACATAGAATGTCTCCCCAAAGGCCTCCTGTCCTGAAGTGGAGTTTGCCAGATGTATTGGATTATGGGCACAATATGGAATATACTGATAGGAGGTGGGTCTAGTGGGAACAAGTGAGAGGCAGGTCACCAGTGCTTCTAACTGTGAGCCAAATAAACCTCTCTTCCTTTAAATTGCAAGTGTCAGGTATTTTTATCCCAGGAATTGAAACAAAGTGCCTAAGAGAGAAATCATACTGGATTATGGTGAGCCCTAACTCCAATGACTTGTGTCGTCCATGAACACAGGAGAAGACACACAGAAAAGATGCCAAGGCAGTGGGAGAGACTACAGAGATGGAGGTAAGATAAGGAACTCTTGGAAGTTGCCAAAAACTAGGAAGGAAAAGCACTCTTCTCTAGAATCTTCAAAGAGTGTGTACCCTTACCTAAATTTGATTTCAGACTTTTAACCTCCAGAACTGTGAAAGAACTCATTTCCCTTACTTGAAGCCACCTAGTTTGTAACAATTTATGATGGAAAACCTAGGAAACTAGCACACCCAGCATGTGAGAGACAAACTTCAGAACAAAGCCAAGAAGATACATGAAAGAAAAGACAAAACTCTGAAGACTGTATCTGAACTCCTTGATCTACCCATGCTTGAGACCCAAACCATCCTTGGGACTCCACAGTTACAAGGAATGATGTATTTCTTTTCCACTTAAGCTATTCTTAGCAAGCTATGTAAGTCAAAGAGGCTCAATTCTTTATTCCTTTGCTCTTCGTATTAATGATGCTAGTGGGGAGCCGAACATACCACCGGTTTTCAAGAGGAGAAGGCAGTTTACCATGGTTTATGGCCAGGCACAAGAAGCTTCCATAATGATGAAATTGAAGTCTTTAAACCTATTACAAAGTCAACTTCTGCTCTGTACTTCATTCATTCATTCATTAAACAAAACTTTACCCCCTCTACAAAGGGTAGAGATGAATTTTTTTAAGTGTTATGATCAAGGCTTGATTAAAACGTTATACAAACTGGGCATGGTGGTGTACACCTGTAATCCCAGCACTCAGGAGGCTGAGGCAGAAGGATCGTTGTGAGATCAAGACCAGCCTGGACTACAAAGTGAGCTCAAGGCCAGCCTGAACTGCATAGCAAGACCCTGTCTCAAAAGACAAAAATAGTGGCCCTGAATCAAAGCCAGCAGTTTTCTGTAGCTGTTGGTTTCAAGGAGGAGCCTAAAGTGGTATCTTTCTATGGTCTGTTGGCCATTTCAGAACTTTAGAAATGTAATGGTCAATTCACTAGAAAGTAACAAATAACTAAATAAATTTTACGAGAGGACTTCAAGATGGCGACCGGGTAGGCAGGAGAGAGAGAGAACCTCCCAGAGGAATGCCACTCAGACAAAGGAATATAGGAATATAGCAACATGTGAAGGACAGAAAGGAAAGAGGTGGGTATCCTGAACTCAGGAAGGATCTGAAATGGGAATTGAAGCCCTCGGAAAGACTAAGCAAAACCTCTTCTGGAGGAAAGGATCAGAGATCCCCCTGGTGCAGTCAGGGGGAGAGGAGAAGGAGGAAGTCACCACTCCAAGCACACCCATGGCCCGCGCCCTCGTTCCGGCATTCGCAGCTTCAGCTTCGGAGGCCCACATTCACAGAAGCCTCCCAACTCGGCCAGGGGAGAGCGGAGTTCCGAAAGCTGATCCAGGGCTGGAGAGAGAAGGGCACAGCGAGGAAAAGAGGCAATGGTGGTTGGGAGCAACTGTCAAACCCAGTGTGAGAATGAGAGGTTGCAACAGCCACTGGGGCAGAGTCCCCACCCTGTGGCAACCTTCCTAATCAGTGCCTGGAGAGAATCAGTGCAACTAGTACACAGCCCACCACCCCCGGCTCTGCACCTGCCTCGAGGCAGTGGCCCCCTGCCTCTCCACTGGGTGAGCAGATACAGGCAGAGAGCACCAGGGAACCTCAGCATCGAGCCACAGCAGCTCCCAGGGATCCGGCCGAGGAGCGGACCGGGACTCAAGCACCACAACGGGAGGGAGATGCAGATGGAGGTGGGTCACATGGCTCCACACCCTTCTCACTCCAGCATCAGCCAGGAAGCATGAGCTGGGTTGCTGGAACTCAGCTCCCACCCTGAACTGTCTCTGAGAGCACCTTGAGTCTCGGTGGCTTGAGCAAGCACCGCCTGTTCCTGACAACAATGGGACGAATCCACGGTCTTCAGGACTCACCCCAAACTATTAATGTGAGCACCAAGAGGGTATCCTTACAGCTTGCACATATGAACCTTGCATGAACCCATAGCAACAAATTAGATGAAAAGCAGCAGACCGGGAGTCTGAAAAACAACAACATACTCTATACAGCAGACCCGAGAAAATCCTCCAACTCTATTCTAGAACTAATCTTTAAACTCAGTTCATACTCTGAACTAACAGAGTAAGAACGGGCCGGGGAGATTTCAAGCCCTTATACCAAGCATTGTAAGTTCGTCCAATGCCCAGCTTCAAGGGGTGGGGAACGGTAATTCTGGAGATCAGGAGGAGGGAGGAGGAGAAGAGAGAGCCTCTGGCATTGAGGCAATGGGACAGAGCCGAACGGGTCACCGAGGGCACCCCGATGGAGGTACATGCCCTGCGGCTGCTCCGCTGAGGGACCTGCGGCTGCTCCTCTGCGGGCCCTGCAGCTGCTCTGCTGTGGGCCCCGCTGAGGGTGCCCCACGGACTGGACCTGCCCCCACCCATAGCACGGTGATGTGGCGGAGCCAGGCAGTCCACTGTGAGCATAGGTGCTTTTACACCTCCGACCATGGCAGTTTGTACACACCCATGTATGTTATAGTATAGTCTCAGGCAGCTATATCTCTTCCCAAGGCGAGAGTCCAGGGGTATAGATAAACCCAAGAATACAGTTATTATCACAGGGAAGATGACTGATTGAGTGATAGGGCAACGGAGATGAAGGAGGAGAAAATTGAGTGATCAAATGGGCCATCATCTGTGTAACTGAGTAACATGTGAAGGTAACATTATGTAGGACAGCATCCAGAGCTAATTCCCTTCTATGTTCTCTATAATTTGTATTTCCTCAATCGTTTTTGTATTAACAGAAGTGAAAATCACTTTATGTAATACAGCATTCAATGCTGGTTCCCTACTATCTTCTCTATAATTTGGTATTTCCTTTCATGTTTATGTGTTAACTAGTGTGAAGATGACATTATGTAATACAGCATCCAGTGCTAATTCCCTGATATGTTCTGTATAATTTTGTATTTTTGATAATGTTTATGGCTTGTTCTGGTTCGCATGTCTCCATTCTTTTTCTTTAAAATTAAAAAAAATGAAAAAAAGACAAAAGTAAAAAATAAAAATATTCAAAAAATAAAACATTATACAACCAGAAGTCACAAATGTTCTTTACCAGGAATCTTAATGAGAATCTGTTAAACTACATCTTTTGTATGACTTTAGGGTTCTGGATTAACCTTTACCCTTTATTTAGAAAAAGAAAAAAGTAAAGAAGACAGCAAATATTTATACAGCAGCAGATTTAAATTAAATTTGTAGTTTTTCTGCACCAGAGTCTTCAACTTGCATTTCTGTCTATATCTATTTACCGAGAAATAGTGGTCCAATAATATTATTTTAAAGATTTCAAGGGTCCCTGACTTATAATCTAGGGACTATGAATTTTGGGGGGAACTACATGTGTCTGAATATTAAATTACAGAAACATGTTCAGTCACTTAAAGCTACCATCTATGTTTGCCATCAATGGGTAATATTATAGTTCATACGTAGATGTACCCCTAAAGACCCATGAAATCCTGAGTGGGACCTTGGGAAGGTGATTACATGGGAGTTTATAGCTGACCTGCTCTTGGGAGGTGGGTTCTGGTCAGAAGAGGGGTCACTCAGGTGTTGGTCTGGAAGGGTGCATCTCTCCTTCCAGCTCCTTTCTCAAGCTCTTTTTGCTTCCCATCTGCCACTAAAAAGAGCTCTCTCCTCCAGCCTTTGGAACCAAACAACTATCAACTGAAATATAAGTCAAAGTAACCCTTTCCTCCTTTAATTTGTTGGTCTTGCCTAATATTGTGTTCCAGCAACAAGAAAAATAACCAAGACAGGTGCCTTTCCTGGACAACTTTATAATAATTAACCTGCTTCCCATGACCTCAACTCTCTAGATCTTAAAATCTCAATTATACAAAGTGACTCAGATTTTCTTAGGATTAGTGAATATCTACCAGAATTTCTTTCTCCGAAAGTAATTTTCAAGCTAAAATATATATAATATTATATATATAATATCATATATCATATATACTGTATATATGACTTAAAATACTTTCAAAGAAGGCAGAATCCACAGGCAAGATTCATCAATGAATGCTGGACTAACTGGTGAATGTTGAAGAGGAACTGGACTTTTTCCATAAGCTTCAAATCATTTCACCAGAACAGCAACTCTGGAGTGGACAAACTTGGCAGAAACTGCCTTACACAAATGATCAAAGTTAACAGCACCAATTATGGAAAAAAGCAACAACATGGGCCCCAAACAGGACACACAGTGAAGAATAAAATATCCCTTCTGTGCCTTTTTTCTGTCAGGAAAAAAATCTGAATCTGACTAAAGGTCATATAAGACAAACTGAGGAAAAATCTACGAAATAACTGGCTTGCACTCTACAAAGCTCTCAATGGCATAAAAGTGGCTTTGGAACTGTCCAGATTAAAGGAGGCTAGAGACATGACAACTCAATGCAATGTGTGATGTGGGATTATATTTTGCTATTAAAGATGTTACTACAACAGTTGGTAGAATACAATGATAGCATTGTTTCAATGGTAATTTTAGATTTTGATGTTTACGCTATGTATAAGAATGGCCCTGATTTTAGGAGATACACACTGAAGTATTGGGGAATAAATGAGCATAATATCTACAACTTACCCTCGAGTCCCCAGAGATAATTATGATTGGAGGGAGCACACAAACAGGATTGAGACAGAAGGAGGGCAGAATGAGGCAAATGCAGTCAAACATTGATATTTGGAGAATGATCGTGAAGGGCAATTGGTAATGCTCTACTTGATTTTTGTAACTTCTCTATGAAGTTTTAAATTACATCAAAAATAGAAATGATAAGAAGGTGCAGTTTTAGCTTTACCTGCTGGAACTGCCCCTCGTGAAACCTCTCTGTCCCCACAGCACTGTGACTGCCGTTCCAGAACAGCTATCCATGACACTGGCTTCCTGGCCTATTTTCATCACCCTACCTGTGGGTTCTTCAAAGAGAAAAATGCGTTATTTTTCAATCTGTTTCCAAACCCCCTTGTAAGGGGCTTTGCACCATTTGGACCCTTCTACCCCGGACATCTACTTCAGATGGAGATTCACCTTTCTGGCCTGTGGTACCTCTGCCAAAGCCAACATTTGTAGGCTGATTCAGGGCCTAATTTGCCAAATGTGGCTTTCCACTTAGTTCAAGGGACCCATTTTCAGATGAAAAACACAGCACAGTGCATATTAGTCCCCACGTACACCACAGCATCTAGAGCAGTCAGCCTAATAGACGATGGAGGCTGCTCACAAAAAACACAGATCAGCCTTAGAGCTCAGTGCTGGATGCTGTATTGTTTACCACCACCACCCCAAAAAAATCTACCACCTCCTTTACCCAGCAACCAATTGTTCACTCCCAGTGGAATCTCTTTTAAATGCATTTGTTATGGCCCTGAATCAAGGCCAGCAGTTTTCTGAAACTGTTGGTTTCAAGCAGGAGCCTAAAGTGGTATCTTTCTATGGTCTGTTGGCCATTTCAGAACTTTAGAAATGTAATAGTCAATTCATTAGAAAGAAACAAATAACTCAATAAATTTTACGAAAGGACTTCAAGATGGCGACCGGGTAGGCAGGAGAGAGAGAACCTCCTGGGAGAATGCCACTCAAAGAAAGGAATATAAGAATATAGCA
Organism: Dinomys branickii; assembly: GCA_004027595.1. NCBI lineage: Eukaryota > Metazoa > Chordata > Mammalia > Rodentia > Dinomyidae > Dinomys > Dinomys branickii. The sequence goes on from PVLD010018768.1 coordinate 35,233, forward strand.
ACATGTGAAGGACAGAAAGGAAAGAGGTGGGTATCCTGAACTCAGGAAGGATCTGAAATGGGAATTGAAGCCCTCGGAAAGACTAAGCAAAACCTCGTCTGGAGGAAAGGATCGGAGATCTGCCATGGCGCAGTTGGAGGGAGAGGAGAAGGAGGAAGTCACTGCTCCAAGCACACCCATGGCCAGTGCCCTCGTTCCGGCATTTCCAGCTTCAGCTTCAGAGACCCACGCTCACGGAGGCCTCCCAACTCGGCCAGGGGAGAGCAGAGTTCCAAGAGCTGGTCCAGGGCTGGAGAGGGGAGGGCGCAGCCAGGGAAAGAGGCAATGGCGGTCGGGAGCAATTATTGAACCCAGTGTGAGGATGAGAAGTTACGACAGCCACTGGGGCAGAGTCCCCACCCTGTGGCAACCTTCCTAATCAGTGCCTGGAGAGAATCAATGCAACTAGTACACAGCCCACCACCCCCGGCTCTGTGCCTGCCTCGAGGCAGTGGCCCCCTGCCTCTCCATTGGGTGAGCAGCTACAGGCAGAGAGCACCAGGGAACCTCGGTGGTGAGCCACGGCGGCTCCCAGGGATCTGGCAGAGGAGCGGACCGGGACTCAAGCACCGCAACAGAAGGCAGATGCAGATGGATGTGGACCACGTGGCTCCGTGTCCTTCTCACTCCAACATCAGCCAGGAAGCATGAGCTGGGTTGCCGGAACTCAGCTCCCACCCTGAACTGTCTCTGAGAGCACCTTGAGTCTTGGAGGCTTGAGCAAGCACCGCCTGTTCCTGACAACAATGGGACGAATTCATGGTCTTCAGGACTCACCCCAAACTATTAATGTGAGCACCAAGAGGGTATCCTTACAGCTTGCACATATGAACCTTGCATGAACCCATAGCAACAAATTAGATGAAAAGCAGCAGACCGGGAGTCTGAAAAACAGCAACATACTCTATACAGCAGACCCGAGAAAATCTTCCAACTCTATCCTAGAACTAATCTTTAAACTCAGTTCATACTCTGAACTAGCAGAGTGAGAACGGCCCAGGGAAATTTCAAGCCCTTATACCAAGCATCGTAAGTCCATCCAGTGCCCAGCTTCAAGGGGTGGGGAATGGTAATTCTGGAGATCAGGAGGAGGGAGGAGGAGAAGAAAGGGCCTCCAGCATCAAGGCAACAGGACAGAGCCAAACAAGTCACCAAGCGTGCCCCTATGGGGGCACGTGCCCCATGGCTGTTCCACTGTGGGCCCCACGGCTGCTCTGCTGTGGGCCCTGCAGCTGCTCCATTGTGGGCCCCGCTGAGGGCACCCCACGGACTGGACCCGCCCACACCCATAGCACAGCGACAGGGTGGAGCCGGGCGATCCACTGTGAGCATAGGTGCTTTTCCACCTCCAACCATGGCAATTTGTATACACTCATGTATGTTACAGTATAGTCTGAGGCTGCTGTATCTCTTCCCAAGGTGAGAGTCCAGGGGTATAGATAAACCCAGGGATACAGTTATCACAGGGAAGATGACTCATTGAGTGGTAGGGCAATGGAAATGAGGGAGGAGAAAACTGAATGATCAAATGGGCCATCATCTGTGTAACTGAGTAACAAATGTGAAGGTAACACTATATAGGGCAGCATCCAGAGCTAATTCCCTTCTATGTTCTCTATAATTTTGTATTTCCTCAATCATTTTTGTATTAACAGAAGTGAAGATAACTTTATATTATACAGCATGCAGTGCTAATTCCCTACTATCTTCTCTATAATTTGGTATTTCCTTTAATGTTTTTGTGTTAGCTAATGTGAAGATAACATTATGCAATACAACATCCAGTGCTAATTCCCTACTATATTCTGTATAATTTTGTATTTTCGCTATTGTTTATGGCTTATTCTGGTTCATATGTCTCCATTCTTTTGTCTTTAAAATAAAATAAATAAATAAAATAAATAAAAATTTTTTAAATTTTTAAAAATAAACAAATAAATGCATTTCTTATAGCTAAAGAAAACTGTTTGTGGCTTTACTTAACATCCTACTCTCTTCCGTTCCCAGGAGCAAACTGTACCCAAAGCCTGGTTAAAGCATAAGTATAAATACCTAGACTTCTTGCCCCAAATTCTGCCAACTCTGAAGCAAAACTCCAGCTCTAGGGTTCTTTAAAGGATTGACTGAAGGCTTCGTTACTACACTGCAGTTCAGCTTCACTTCTTCTCTCACTGGTCTTAAACTTAAAAACCTTTCCTGATAAACTTCCTGTATGCAAATATCTATCTCAAAGTTTGCCTCTTGGTAGCCCATATCTATATGTGTGAAGTGTGTTCTAAGGAAAGGAGTTCTGAATCTGTGGCATCTGCTGGCCAGCTCACAAAGAAACTCACCAAAGCACAGACATTTTAGGGGATGGGAAGATGGCGACCAGGTGAGCAGCAAGGGAGCGATCCTCCTTAATAAACACCACCAGCTCGAGACAGACTTGGCGAGCGTGAATGCCGGGACCTCGGCTGGGAAGTTCAAACTGGGCGTATTTCTCTGAGATGCTGGGGGAGATGTGGTAGGGCAGACCAGGCTGCCGTGGCGAGACGTGGGAAAGCCCCAGACGCTGGGAGCCAGGGACGATCCACGCGGGGAGGAAGCTTGGTTCGGTCCAAGCGCCCTGGGAGCGCAGCCAGCTCGGTCCCTCCCACCTCCCGAGCCGGTGCAGCCTTCTGGCGACTCCCGACAGAGATCGGCTTGTTAGCGGCAGAGACGCCCGGCAATCCCACGTTTCGCGCGTATCGGGCAGGCCACGAGGAGGGCCCCAAACGCTGGGAGCCAGAGACCTCCACGCGGGGAGGAAGATTGGCTGGGTCCTAACGCCCTGAGAACACAGACAGCTCGGTCCCTCCCACCTCCCGAGCCG